>MUZC01004603.1:334575-376399 GCA_002072015.1 Radix auricularia | reverse complement strand
TAGCATTTTAGTTTTATATCTTTGTTACATTTGTAAAAGTTTCTTTTTATAAAGCCTAAGGTTTTGTTTGATTTTTTAATAACTTCATTGACATGGGGATTCCAAGATAGTTTCTCATTTATTATGACTCCTAAGTATTTCGCATCTTTAGTTTGGGTTAGTTCTTTTCCATGAATGAAATATTTTGAATTTATTTGTTTCTTTTTCTTTGTTACTCTTAGCAGTTGACATTTTTCTGGGTGGAAGGACATACTCCAGTTAGTTTCCCATTTTATTAATTCATCTAAGTCTTTTTGTAAAATTTTGCTATCTTGTTCTGACTTGATTGTTCTATAGATTATACAATCATCAGCAAATAACCTAACTTTAGTTCCTGTTGAGATATTGTTGGGTAAGTCATTTATATAAATTAAAAATAGTAAGGGACCTAGGACAGTTCCTTGTGGAACTCCTGAGTTAACCTTTATTGGTGTAGATTTAGAACCATTAATTATTACAGTTTGCTCCCTACCCAATAGGAAATCTTGGATCCAGTGATGTAAGGGACCTGAGATTCCAAAGTATTTAAGTTTTTTGAGTAAACTAAGGTGGTGAACTTTGTCGAATGCTTTTGAGAAGTCTAGTAATATTGTATCTATTTGATCATTATTATCTAAGCCTTTTGATAGATCATCTATTAGGCCTATCAATTGTGTTTCACATGATCTGTTCTTTCTAAAGCCATGTTGGTGTGGGCATAGGGCATTATATTTGTCAAGGTGGTTAACTATTCTGCTATATATTATGTGTTCCAGTAATTTACATGTGATACTAGTAAGTGATACAGGTCTGTAATTACCAGGGTCGACTTATCACCTTTCTTAAAGAGTGGCGTTAAATAGGCTAATTTCCAATCCTGGGGTACTTTACCCTGGTTTAGAGAGGCTTGAAAAAGAACTACAAGGATTGGGGACAGTTCATTGCTTAATTCTTTTAATAACCTGGCAGGTAATTCATCTGGGCCAGTAGCTTTGTTTATTTTTAAGTTTTTTAGGAGTGAATGTATACCTATCTCATCTACAGTTATGTTACCTATTTCTTCCAATTTATTTAAATTTATTGAAATTTCCTTGTCGCCTGAGGCAGAAAATGATGATGCAAAATATTTGTTAAGGTAGCTTTATTTTCATTATCATTATAGGTTTTATTATTTGAGCCTTTTAGTGTGGCTCCATTTTTTTTTATTTGATAAAGGACCATAAGTTTTTATTGTTATCTTTAGTTATCACATTGTTTATATAATTATTTTGGAGGTTACGGCTAAGTTTTTGTGTCAGGTGTTTAATTTTTAAGTATTTTTTGTGTATCCTTTCTAAATTGGTAGCCTTAAATTTCTTAAATAAATTCTCCTTTAGTTTGCAATACTATTTTAATTTAAAATTGAACCAGCATTTATTAATTCTATTTGAAGTTATTTTTGTTGGAACATTCTGATCCATTATGGATTTTAGATTTGTTTCTATTTCCTTCCATATTTCTTCTACAGGGCTAACTATGCTGAATTTACTTAGGAAATTTTGTTGGAAATTAGAAGCTGATTGGTGTAATTTTATTAAGTTGCATTTATTCCAAAGATATATTGTTCTTCTAGGCATCTTATTTATTTTTGTTTTTATTGTGTTGGTTACCCTAACAATATCATGGTCAGACAGCCCAGGAATTATTGTGCAGTCTACTACTAGTCCTGGTCTGTTTGTTAGGAATAAATCTAGTATTTTGTTTTTCCTAGTTGCGGCGTAGTGTTATTGTATTGTTTAGTCTGACAGTGTGATGCTATAAAATAGATTGTTAATAAATTCATTTCGAAATGGATGAAAGCTATTTTAATTTTTATGTTGAATACAGGAGTCTACAGCAAGCATCAGTTAAAACTGACGAATTTTTCAACAAATGAATGTTTTAAGGGTGTAATAAATCCATATTCTGACAATCAAATAGGAATGATAGAAGGGTATTTTCATTTAGAATCGGATTCTGAAAAAAAAAAATAATGATACTGTGCCCCTTTAAAAATAAACGCGCCCATGGGGAAGGGGAATATATTTTTGATAATCCAATTCATGGATTCAGAACATTGATAAAATATTAGAGCATTGTGATTTTTCCAATATGTTTCTTTTTTCGATCTGTTGTATTTTACATTTGTATTTTTAAAAAAAGTCCTTTATATTACCTTGGTAACTTGTGGTGTCTGAGCCCGCGGGCAACCGACCGACAGTGCGACCTTGGATATATATGTAATTTAACCCACTTTTTTTGCAAACAGACTCATGCCAATGATAAAATTGATTTTGATGTATCAAAATTTCAAATCGATCGAATAGACAGTAATTAATTGAATTATTGAATTTTAAAATTATTTTATTTATCACTTTAAATGATGTTAATTTTTTGAGATAGAGTATTGTGGTGCCTAATGTGTTCAAGAACCATTCATGTCGCGCAAAAAGGTGAATACTAGCGCAGGGTTTTCATTACTAATAAGTGGTTCGAGCAGGGAAAACTGTTAGGCGATGCAATAAGAGAGAGAAGAATTCGTTTATTTGCATTTTAATATAATTAATATCATACTTACATGTATTTGGTTTTTACTAAGTGGGTGCAATATGTTTGGAAATAAAAACCAGGGGGATTGTGTGAGTGTATGTGTGTGGTTATGGAAAAAAGAACAACTCAAGAATCTCTTTTCTATAATTAGCCTGTACTCTCTTATAAGCAAGACCTTTTGATGTCATTTTCTTTGTCTAGCTTTCTAACTAAATTAAACAGTAAACCAGCCGTGTCATGTTATCCTGGGTGACAATTTGCGAATTGTGACGACAAAGGGGATCCCCCTCATCCATAAGATTACAGACTAATGGACCACCAACAAAAGGGCTTGCAACATTCAGGTTACAGACAGCTTGGTGGGGATTTTTGTCGGCTTTTGATAGATCAGGGAGGTTTTTTATTGGGCTAAAACCGCACATCTAGACAGATGCAGACTAACATATATAGATCTACAGACTTAAAAACAAACAAAAAACAATACATAAACAAATCAATATTAGGCTATGAATTGCACAAATTTATTTAGAATGTCATTTGCATCTTTTACGTTTTCTCCCATTCACATTCAATATAATTTCAATGGCGAATCTTAACAAAAGGAAATGAGTATGAAATCAATGTAGGAGTTTTGCGTGGTATTCGGTTCTGTCCTAAAAAAATCTTAAAATTTAGACGCCACCTTATACCCGAGCAAATAAATTGATAGAAGTAGATAACAAAAATTCTGCTCAGAATTTCCTAATTAATTCCCTAGATTCCTTTTTTTGCTAAAATACCCACTGATGGCAAAATCTTCAAATTGCTGTCATCTGCAGAATAGTTCATTGGTGATATGACTTTACAGTGGCACACCTTTTAAACTTTAGAGTCAACAAAAAAAAAGTTATTACAAGTCACATATTTATGTACACATTGGTAACTAAGTATACATATGGATATATATATACAAGCACATTCTACAAGATCTAAATAAATTGAAATTATTCTACAAGCCACTGTATTTGAATTTTGGATCACTAAAAAAACAAAATGATCTACAATATAGTCTCGCATCAGCGGTGTTACCTCAGGTGGCTAAAAAAATTTCTGTTACCGCCCACCAAAAAACAACCCCTCTACAGGAGATAAATGTTCATGTTTAATATTAGCTTTCAACATTACTGCAGAGAGTGGATCTCCACCACTGCCTTAACATTCCTATGCCAGTACTTAGCCTCTATGACTTAAAATTTTTTCTTCTTTAAAATGAATTAATATTAAAGGAAATAAATAGCTAGTGCAAAAAACAAATATAGAAAAAATCATCTTCCTCTTAAATTTTATGGGTACAAAATATAGATATTTAATAAGCTAACTTTCTTTGCCTGTAAAAATAAGAAACCAAAACCAATTATAGTTATATAATATGAATTATGGCATATTGTAATTCTAAACCTTAATTTTTATAGTAAAATGAATTAGTTTTCTATTGTACAATATAAGAAACACCAATTCAAAACCAATACAGAAAATATAGGGAAGACCATGTTTTAACAGAAGTACAACTTATAGAGAATCTGAGCATATAAATATGTAAATATTATAATTGATCCTCTAACTGTATTGCAATTCTTTTATGTACACTTTTTCTTTTATTTAATAAAAAAATATGTACAACTTTCTTGGGCAACTAAAAATAAAGGTAAATTGTAATTAAAAAACCCACACAAAATAAAGGAATCAGGGGAGGGAATCAACTGCTTCCAAATATGAGTTAATAGAAACTGAGGCTAAAAAATCCTTTTAAATTTCGCCTGGTAACAGAATTTAGATAAGAAAGAAAATAAAACAAAACAATTACTCTATAATTTATGACATATTTTTCTGTAAATAGATTTTATGTAATAAACTTATCTGAAAAATATTATTTTTCAAAGTCATAACTGTCAAACCAAAATCTTGCTGTTCGCTTACACCTTTTTCAAAATATTTTTTTTAAATTGAAGAATAAGAGAGAAATAAATTGTATTTTAAAAAATTATTCTAGTGACAAGAATGAAACGATAGACACTGTCATAAAGCACGATTTTGTCGCATATTTTGTTAATTCTTCCCAAATTATGTTTGTGTCAAATTATTTATGAGTATCTTGAATGTGATTAAAAGAAATAATTTATAATTATTATGATATTTAAAAAATAACATGTTCTATTTGAAACTGATAAAATATCTGACTGGATTTAGTGTATCCACTGCAGATAACTTAAAATTTAAAAGAACAATTAATTATATTTTTAAATATTTAACAAACATTTACTTGAATAATGAATCATACTGAATTGCTTAATTTTTTAATAGAAACTTTCTTAATGTTATTGATAGTGAAATTTGCTGCCTTATTTTTGGCTGATACTGTATATTAAGTTAATATCTACTTTGAAAAAAAGACATATTTTTAAAATCAAAGCAAATACAATATAACATTATGTGAGTAACTCTTTGTGAAGCAATAACATTTCTATTTATTTCATTGATTAAAATTTTTCTTGAAATGTAAATAGTTAGTTTTAAATGTTTCTTGAGGAAATATCTAACTGTTACATAATATAATGCCAAGATTTTTAGTTAAATATTTTTGAGAAATCTATGTTCTGTCTTTGGGAAGATGTAAATTATTAATATTAACATAATTTATTAATTGTCTCAAATGAAGAAAAAACTAGACAAAATTAAATATTTATATTTCATCTAAAAAAAAAGTCAAGTTGGTCAAATAAAAAGAGCATCTTATTTTTAACGTTTTCACCGGAACTGTAAAAAACTAAATCCTCTTAATGTATTTTATTTATTCTTATCTGAAAGTCTTCTAAGTAAGATTAGGAATACAACCCCCATCCCCTCAAAATAAAAGATAACATGCATTTTAAAATACCTAAATTATTTTATGACATAACTTCTCTAAGAAAATAATTAGACAAAATATTAATTATTTGTTAAAATTATAAAGTCGTAAATAGAAAATAAATAATTTTTAATGCAAAATGGTTTTCTATGGTTTTGTTTTTTTAAATAATATTAGACTTTATATGATGAGAAAATGATTTAGAAATGCGTGGATAAGTTCAGTAAATTCTAAAATTTTCTAATGGTTATTTAAAAACCATACTTAAGTTTTTAATTTAAAAATACATTTTACACATTGAACACAGGAGAAATTAAATGGGTTTGAAAATGCAAAGTAAAACAACATACTGCATAAATTGAATAACAGAAAACAGCAGTTATATTTTTCTTTTATACAGATATATGGGCTAAATTTGCATAAAAAAATATTTTCAAATCACATTGTGTTCTCATCGAATTATGAACAATACTCCAATTATTGCTAAGGCATTTTTTAAGTTAGCTCTTTGGTTAAGGAGTCTCATTGATATTTTTTTGTATTTTCAAATTTAGACATTATTTTTCTTGATGCATTTTTAATGAAACTGTGACCTTTAACTTAATCTATGAGTGATAAAAACTGACATTTACTAGAGAAATGGTATCCTAATTAAATTGATGTGCGATATTTTGCATAGAATTAAAAAAGTAAGAGCTTTACTTTTTATGATTTTCATTGTTTATAAAAATCAAGTTTTAATATAAAACTTCATCAATGATTTGTCTTTACAACTTCATGATATATAACTAAAGGAATTTGAAATTTATCTAATTGACATTATGTTGCCTTGTGTTTCAAACATCTTTAATTTAAAAAAAATTATTTATCATTTTGTACAAGTCCCTGTTCAACACTGCAACACTCTAAATTTTTCACCATCACTTACTTAATTGAGAAAATATTGTAATGGTTAGAGTTATAGTGGATAACAAATTTTTCTTTTTAAAAAAATCGAATTCATGAATAATAGTTTTCAGTTAATTATGTCCTGGGCCATCATTCATTTTCTTAAGGAGAGACAGAAAGTTAGTTTATTCATTTAGACGCAATGTAAATTCATTATTATTAGCCATTTTTGTAAAAAAATACAAGGTAATTGTTTGAAATTTGATCTATAACTTTCAATAACTAAACATCTGTTCCCCTTTGTCTGGACTTGCATGAGAAGCACAAAAACAGTTTACAATCAAACGACCAGCCATTTCTTTCCATCATGATTCGGTCTTTTGACTCACTGCCATCACCACTGTTTTCATCTCCCTTTGAACCTGTATTTTTCTGTTTACCATCAGAGCAAGTCTGAGGATTAAAAATAAAAAAAAAAGAATCAAATAAAGCAGAATGTCTGGGTTAGAATAAGAAAGAGCGTTTGAGTTGTGATTGTAAACTATGGGCAAAAACAAAATAAAAACAATAACAGAAACAGACCTATTTAAATTAAAAGAATTTAAGATATTATCGGGTAAACATATCTTGAATGGATTTATTACATTTAATGGAATGAACATAGAGCACTTCAGATACATATTCCTGAATTCATAAGCATACTTGTGACACTTACCTCCTCATCAGTTCGTCTTCTGCCAAGTCTCTCCACCTCATCTGGGTCATAGAGCTTTAACTCAAGTGGCTCATCCTTGACCTTATGCAGATGTCTTGTGTCCACCCATGCTCTGGGGGCTGATCCAGCTGATCGACTTCCTGTTTGGCTTGGTTGACTTGATGCTGGAGAACTTTCTGCTGAGTGAGCAGGCGCTGATCGACTTCTTTGAGTGCCTGGAATATTTAACAGTATATGATGTATTTTAATTTTAATGATTTATTTAAAAAAAAACATTTGATAAAGCAACAATTCCCCACGCATGATGTGCATATTACTCCATTTTTTAGTTAAGTTTTAGTGAATAATATTTTTTTGGTGATATAAAAAATATTCATATTAATTCAAAATGTGTTATACAAATCAAAAAGGAAAATATTTTTCATAAGCAATCAAATGCAAGAGTACAAAGCCCAAATTTCAATCTTTTATCAGGCTTTTTTTTTCTCCATTATTTCATGCATAATCCATTCATTTCTGACAAAGATTTATATTTGTTCAGAACTGAATTCAACTAGCATCAGAAAGAGCAACAGAGCAAAGTGACAAATCTGATCCATGCAGATTGACATTGAAAGACAATGTTGTTATGTCACTAGTGTTTGATACCTTTGCGCTTTGATCCCTTCTTGCATTCAGACGATGACTCACTTCCACTATCCTCGTGCCCAGAAGATGAACATGTAGCCTCACTATCCCTCAGCATACTCTCATACCCACTGCTGGTTCCTCCATGAAGAGTCTCAGCCTTTGTACATGGTCGAGAGTGGCCAGGATGGACCTCAGTGCTGATAGTGCTTCAGAGGTAAACAACACACATTTAAAGTTTATGAAGAAGTAAAAACTAATGAGGGATTTGTTTCTTTGGCATGCCAGTATTAAACTGTATTTGATTGGACAGATTATTTAGGGATAACCAACTTCATTTTGTAAATAATGGTGAATGACAGATGCTAATTATTAGTATAAGTCTTATTGTGACATCTTTGTGTTGGACAATCTGACACCTAAAAATTTCATTTTCTCTTCCTCTAAAAAAAAAAAAAACTTTATGGAAACCTTTACAAACAATTGGAACATAAATGCACATATTCATAGGAAAGATTTTTTTAAAAAGCAACCCCCGCAAAAAAAAACAAAAAAAAAAACAACAAAAAAACAAAAAACAAAAAAAAACAACAAAAGGTGGGAAAGAAAATTAAAAAAAAACAACTTATTTTCTAAAAAGGATTTAAATGTTATTACTCATGAAGAAAAATATTTTAAACAGTCAAACCAGAATCTGTTAATTAATTAAATGAATAAAATAGAGAAAAATTGTCCCAGAAAATTAATTTTTTAAAAATTATTTTTTATTAATATTTTTATGTTGTTATAACAATTAAATCCTGTATTATTATTTTGTTGAGAAACTTTTATTGACCCTAATATTTTGTATGATATCAAATCATTAGATAAATCAGTGGCGTCGCTAGGGGGGTGCGGTGGGGGCGGGCCGCCCCGGGTGACACCATCAGGGGGGTGACACCAGACAGTAAAATTCTATATATTCCTGTTATTTGGCACTGGAAAACTCTGAGGAGTTCTATTGGTTAAATCATGATGGGGTGACACCAGGAGCTACCGCCCCGGGTGACACCATGAGCTACCGCCCCGGATGACACCAACCCTAGTGACGCCTCTGAGATAAATACAGATGAAGCATAAATTTTACAACCTACTTCTTAGAGTAAACAAAACAACAAAATTCCAATGAAAGTAAATTAACATGATAAATGAAAAAAAAAAGAGAAAATGCTGATGTTTAAAGCTTTTTTTCAAGCAGAAAATTGACAAGGACCACGATGTTATTTAATTCCATAATCATAATGTTAGCTTATTTGAACTAAAATGTGCTCTTTGGCTAACATAAAGTTGAAAATTAAAGTAACAAATAAATTTACTAAAAATAATCTTAAGAGTTTAGTCCTTTGTATAATTAAGTCTCCTTTTATTCTATAGGATTATAATTTTAAAAAGAATTAGCAGTAACACAAATCATTTTATATGAATATGACAATGATCACTGTTTTAAAAATCTTATTTAAAATTTGATAGGCCATTCCATACTAAAAATCTCCTTACGTGTAGATTTTTAATAGGTAATTAAAAAAACAAACAATATAATTTAGACCCTCTTGGGGCTATAGCAAAATACATAATTCTTGAGGTGACAGGTTGGTTTTAAATTAAACCCAGAAAAATTCCGTATACTTATATCTACCATAACTACCATTATTAAAAATAACATAAGAATTTTTTAGCTTAATGCAAGATATTTAATATATTCTAATCTTGTAGATCTAAAAGGAATGCAAATATTTATGCAATGAATTTGAAATTTTAAAGTGAGGATATAATTTTCATCTACTTGGGTGGTATGTTTTGAAGTAAATTAAATAGTTGTAAAGTTTATATATCACTGTCATTTTATTTTTGCTCTGACTTTGATGCAGTCACTATTTGTATTGGAGGCTATACTATACTAAAATTGCTATATTTCTAGCTGCCACTTTTTGATGCATTATCTCTTTTCATTTTATTCTAAAAAAGGTAAGATAATATTTATCAAGTGAAACTATAAAAGATGTTTTACCTGTTGTCACTACCATGACCGCTGCTGGAGTGACTTGGAGTTCTCGGCTTTGTTACAGTAGCATAAGGGGAAAGAAGCTTCTTTTCATGGGTTACGATTCCACTGTCATTACCACTATCAGAGTCATTTCCCTTGCCTTTATGAACAAGTTCTGAAAGTTTTGTGCGTGTACTCCCGCCTCCTTTTGTCTCCTTCTCTTTGTCCTTCTTTCTAGACTTGGTATCCTTTGTCGACGGGGACGAGGTTCTAGATGAATTAAACGATGGCAGTTTGCTGAAGGAACCGCTTAGAGATTTGCTGCCTGCCTTTTGAGCCGGGGATGAAGATGATGATTTTGAAGTTGTTGAGACAATGGGACTGGATGTCACTGATGAAACAGGTGATGTCCCTGACGATGACGTGCTGGTTTTTTCTGACCGAGAAAACTTACTTTTCATACTTGGACTGACCACAGGCACTGAGGACATGTTCCCAGATTGTGCTGCTTTTTGTTGGGCTGGGCGTGCATCTTTGCCGGATGGGCTGGGCTTAGCCATGCAGTAAATTGACCGAGATGGGCTGGAGGAGGTGCTCAGACAAGCTTTAGGAACCACACTCTGTTTCAACACTTGCGATTGCTTGTTTGGTAGTGGTGGTTTACTTTTAGAGCCCTGCTTGGGCGACGAGGATTTTCCTGTTAATGAGTGTAAACTGGAGGTTTCACAAAATGAGTCTTCGTCCTCCATGATCTCTCGGCAAGACTTTGATGAGGTCGTTTGATAATCGATACCAGAGTCATTGTGATTTGACCGGACAAACAGGGCCTCTTGAGATGTACTCGGTAAACTGCGGTATTGTCCTTTACCTAAAATGTCATCCTCAAAAAATGTTTTCATAAGATTGGGGTTCGAAGCCCCGTCAGGCTTTCGACTTAGCAAAGGTCGCGAAACTTCTAAAGTGTCGTTTTCATTGTCAGACTCAGCTGGCGACACATCTCTTTTGATAAAACCCTTTGCTAAGTGTTGATTGAGTTGGGCAGTTTGTTTGGATTCTGTCAACGCTTTGGTGTGCTGAAAGAGAAGCGATTCAGATTCAGCCATGCACTGTTCCCTGTCAACATCATCATGATTGCTACACGACAAGCTGCTGAACGTTTCATTATCCACGTCTGCTGCTAGACGCGAACCGTCTTTTGTTTTCATGCGCTCTAAATGCTCATCAACCTCCATTTCATAAATAGATTCGCGGTTCATCATTGAGGTGTCTAAACTGCTCTCTAGACTAGTGTCCACTGTCACATTGCACTTTCTGTCTATATTTTGTTCCCCTTTCACAGGCCTTGCCTCCAACCCCTCATCACTGTCTGACCTCACACCATTCTCCTCAGCCATCCGTTCAAAGTCCGAGTCATGCTCAGTGTTCGTCTCAGCATCTGTCATTAGAATGTTCACAGCACTTCCTAAATTTATTTGACCCACATGCTCAGGGTTTTGTTTATCAGTAGACACAGATTTAATCCATTCGACCACTCTATGTGTTGGACTGGATGACCCGGGAAGCTGAGATTTTTGTAACCTAAACGCTACAGAAGTTTCTCCTTTGCTATACTTTCTGGGTAAGGCTGGCGAAGGACTGGGTGATGATGTAGGGGACTGTTTAGAAGAATTAGGTCTTTTGTTGTCTGATAGCTTTTGTTTTTTGCTAGACACCATGGGGCTTGAAGATGCGTCCTGTTTAAGATCTGTTCTGCTGGGCCCATCAGAAATTTCAGTTTTGGGCAGCGACCCACTACATTGCTCATCGCTGCTGTTGAAGCTGACAGGCCGTGACTCTGCCGGTGCTACGGCAAGGGAAGACTCACTATCAACACTGATTGTGCTCTCCGGCCTGTCTTTGACCTCCATGATATGTTTCACAAGAGCCTGTTTTAGCGCCCTTTCACTGACCCCTGTAGACATGCAAGTTTTCGGTGGATGAATGGCTTTGGAGGGCTGCTCAGATTTGCTGCACGTGTGCATTGGCTGAGATGGGTTGCTGCCGGTGAGCATCTCCTTGGGCCCATCAACCCACTGTTCTTCAGCATCGACCTTTTTGGATGCTACCCGACGGGACGACGACTCGGACCTGTGATGATGATGGTGTGTTAGTTCCCCTCGACCATGATGTTGCACATCTGCTCGTGATGATGGGGATGATGACAGAGTTGACTGAGGCTGCTGCTGAACGACGAAAGCTTGTGGTCCGTCCACCCACATTTCATTGGCATTTGGCTCTGGATATATGGCGGCTCCCGGGCCATCAATCCATTGCTCGCCTTCCAAGGGCTGTTGTTTCTCGTGAATAGCTTTGGCCAGCTTGCTCTGGGAACTGTGACAGTGGATTTTTGTCTTGTCTTGCCAAACTCCACTAGCCTGACCACTCTCAGCGTTTCTGCTATCGGAATTCATTTTTGTGTGCATGGCCATTCGGTGACCCATTTTTACCAGTCCTGGGTTTGGTGATCCGGGCATGGACTGGGGCTGATCAAGCTTTCCAGAACCCATGCTGAGACCCAGAGGCGGAGACATTAAAGTTCTCAGAGGAAGTCTAGACTCCAAACTTCTGACTGAATGCACACTTCGACCACTGTCGGAGTCATCTCCCGATGACCTTGACCCACTTGGTCTTCTAGGAAGACGCGGATTAGTCCTTGGCACATGTCTGGGTGGACCCTCGTTGTCGGTTAGTTCTCTGTCACTTAGAGACTGCCCGTTAGCTCCAATGTAGATGACAGTGTCACACGACTGCTCACTGCTAGATGTGTAGTCCGGGTCAGAGTGTGAGGATGAGTACAGCACGTCTTCCCTGAGGGTGCCCATGCGAAGGCCACGATAAGGGCGTCTAAATTTAACATCACCGTCAGTGGAACTGTCCTCGGAACTTGTGCTCGAAAACTGGATGAAATTATTATTTAAATAAATGTAAAAGTCTTTAAAGGATTGAAAAAAGAAATAAATGTCAATTTTCTTAGCATTAATATGCCTCATAACTCAATGCATTTTATATGGTTGAGTCTAAAAGTTTAAAATTGCAGTTAATCAATAAATATTAATTTGCAACTTTCGAAGATATATTACCTAATAATTATATTATTTATAATTATTTAAGCTTTTGATTATTTAAGTGGTCATGGTCGATTTATACATAGCCTAAACTTCCGTTGACATTGTCTAAAAATGGTTCAGTGGAAATATTTATTTATTTTAAATTCATTCATTTGAATATTTTCAATGCATGCGATTTCTTATAGTATAAAAATTATACTCATACAAATTTACAAAAATAAAGTAAAACTACTACAAATATTGGATCTATTCACCTTTGTTCTACGTCGCTTCATTCTATGAATGCGTGCAGCCAGCTGAATAACCTGGAGGGTTTCGTTGTAATGAGGCACAGCTGAAGACACGTGGGCGATCATGCACGTGCGACACGAAAGGTTTCCTAGAGAATCTCTTAGCAGTTGAGCAATTTTACTGTCCCTGTGGAAATGTAAGTTTATAGTTGAGATTTTACTGTCCCTGTGGAAATGTAAGTTTATAGTTGAGCCTGAAGTATCACATTGTGACCTGGACAGTAAATTCTTGTCTTCCTTTAACGTTCCAAACATTGCCCCATATAAGTTAAGAGTTTACTGTCCCTGTGGAGATGTAAGTTAAGAGTTTACTGTCCCTGTGGAAATGTAATTAAGTTTATAGTTGAGTTTACTGTCCCGTGGAAATGTAAGTTTATAGTTAAGAGTTTACTGTCCCTGTGGAAATGTAAGTTTATAGTTGAGTTTACGGTCAGTTCAATGAACTAGTGAAAAGGTCGGTGCCGTAATTAATTGTCAGCTGTCATATCACACAAAGGGATGTCTATGGTGCGTGAGATTGCTAATAAACATCCAAACTGAATGTGAAAGTCCAAAACATGTGTGACTTGCGTGGCAGCAGTTATCTTGAGATAAGTTGTATCATTCAACTAACTAGGCCAATAAAAAAAGGCTTCCGTATTTTTTATTAGTGAAATGACTTCCAAACAGTTCTTTTCCCTTTACTTTAAAATAACAAAGCTAATAAACCTTTAGGTCTTAAATGTTTGTTAACCGTTAGTTTGCTGACCTGGATTCAATCAATAGAATACATTATTTTTTTTAAAAACACACCTCTCGTTACTGTGAACAGTGTTTACAAAAATATATTACCGATGTAAAACCGCAACCGAAAAAAGCACACACTAAAATTGTGCTCGCCTGTCATTTCAATCCGTTCATCTATTTATTTCTAGTGCTTCCATATTTTTTACGGCTTTAAATAACGCACATTTGTTTGTTACAGTTTGCGATGGACCTCGCGTCAAAAGGATTGAACTCTACCGCAGCGCCCCCTGGCGACTGTTGAGCATGTGGTCAAAAATAGAACGTAACTAATTAATATATTATTGTTAATTGATGATGACTGATTCGTATACTGCCGCCAGAAAATTATTGTTATACAACATTTCAGTTCGATTCGGGTAGTGGACGGTATATTTGTTACAGGATTTACAAACAGACAACCAGAGATATAGACTTTTACATTCTTTAAAAAAATGAAACTTAATAGAACATTCTGGATCTTAAGATATTAAGGAATCACTTAACTGATTAAAGTATAATTAAGATCCTCTACGACAGTGCTTCTCAAAGTGGTGGTCCATGGACCTGGCCGGTCCGTGGACCATCCGCCTCGCCCACGGGGTTAAAAATAAAAAAAAATAAAAAGTTAAACATAATCCTCCATTTTTAAACATTAATATTAACTCTACAATAGAATATGTCAATGTTTCTGCAATAGCACTGAAACAAATGATATATATTAAATTATAATTCACTACCACGTCAATAGAGGGAATATAGTGCACACTGGCGAAATTGAAAAAATTCCTGCTGCTCGGCCAAATTAAAAAGATTGAGAAACACTGCTCTACGACACCCCAAAACTTTTTTCTTTTGTTATGATGTCTTCTGCACGTTGTAAGAAATTTATTTTACAATAAATTCTCTGGAGGAGAAAATATTTTCCTACAGATTAAAATACATTATTCCCAAACTGTAAAATAAAATCTCACCCGAAATAAATCTGCCCCTATTAAACTTTCAATATAATACAAAAAGATCACTAAAAATAAAAGAATAGAGAAAATATTAATGTAGTAATAGTGTTTACTTAACTACTGTTTACTTACTCATCTTTGTTTTTCCAGTAATTTGTCTGTTATTTTTGAATTTATTAAAGCTGCGCAATAAGCCACCCTTAAAAATGTGTCTCTCTTAGGGGCAAGCACCCATTTTGCCCTGGACTTGTTACGCCGCTGGTTAAGCGTATGATTGTGGAATTTCTAATAACAATACATAAATGCATGTAGCATAAATAAAATATATATTCTGAGATATAAACGTTAATATAACTCTAATTTCCAATAACATACGCAGGAAGCAATTTTTTTAAAACTATGGAGACTTTATTTTGAAACAAAGTCTCCGCCTATCTGCCCCGGAGACTTTGTTTTAAAATAAACTCTCCGGGAAAGACTTTACTTTGGGGCAAACTGTATTTCGTGACACTGACCCTGGTTATAGGTCTACTTTCTCACCTGTTGTGCCATCTTTAAAAAAAAACTATTTTGGTATCGGGCGGGGGGCGAAAGGTGAGCGTCGCGAAAATAAATTCCTGTAGCTGTAAAACATTATTTGCTGTGCACTCCTGGCAGACAGTTTCAATAAAGGTTGCGCTCTTCAAAACATCAGAAACTTTAAAGAAAAAACAACAACCTGACTTTGAAGCGAGAGACTATATTTTTCAAAAAGCACTAAAATTATTGACGAAATGCCAAAAATGGCTTTTCATGTTTACGAAGTTAACAGGGAAAGAAGTTTTATTTTTACAGTTCCTAACAGGAACAGGTAGCATGAGGGATACACTCAGGGAAAAAAAATGAAGTCGGCGATTTAAAAATACAATTAGTTTTACGCACAAAACTAATGTTGAACTAAAATTTGGAAAATAGATTTTATGTAATGGAGCTTAAATACTAAAATACCCCCATTAAAGTTAGGACAGGGAAAACACACAACAAACAAGGAAACTAAAGTAATTCGGTTAGCGCCGCCCTGGGTGGGAAAAGTTTTTTTTTTTTTTTTTTTTGCTGCCACCTCTACTAATTAAAAAAAATACGAATTTGAAAAATAAAATCGGTCCTTATTAAGGAAAAAGATTTCCCCTTCTCCCCCCCCCCTCCTTCATACACCAGCGGTTGAAGGCTGAAGGTTGTAGCATGGTATATTCACTGAAGAAAAAATAAGTATTTTAAAAGCAATGTTAAAACAAGTCCCTTAAAAAACTAGTAAGAAAAAGTTGGCGAATGAAAAAGGCAGTTCGCAATGAATTTGTTGTAAGCGTCTCTGAAACTCTTACGTTTATTGAAGGCACAAATTGAATTATTCGAGGTAATAAAAAAAAAGTATGTTAACTACGTGAACTAATTCTTAGAAACCAACCAAAAGCGTTTAAGATGTTTGGTTAATTATTGGTAGCACCATGGAGAGGCAAAAATTGATGATCTTAAAAAGTCACCGGTTAACGAGATTCGCCAAAATTTGTGCCAATCATTGTACCTTTTCCCAAGGAATCTTTTAATTTTCAGAGGTTCTAAAATTGTATTCGTAACCTAATTCCACAAATTTACTTCAGGACAATTTTTTTAAAAGACCTATTTAATATAGATTTAGATTGATTATTTTCAGATTGTCGCATTTATTTATTTTGCTTCACGGACATCGCTGACCAGGCCATTCTTACTTATCAAGTATACACATTTGAACTCGGTTATTTCGCCAACCTAGTGCATTGCTGAAAAGTTTTGGGTTAACTGGTGATCGAGATAAACGAAATTCAATAAGCGGTAATACATTAAAATGCGCTTTAAAATTTCTTTATGTTTATTCCGTGCGTTAATAATTTTTGTTTTTCAGTGATCAGTGGTGCCGATATTTGTTTGATTAAGCGAACGGCAATGTTTAAATATTTGTTGGTCATAATAACATCTATAATGAATAATATTCTGGGAAGTGGAGTCATCGTGAGGTTGAATGAATGGTTAACAATGGCAACTAAGTTCAGGACCTGTCCTTTGTAACATGTACCGGTTAACCGTAACTTGAATTTGCCCGTATCATTGAATTATCTGGAGTTCATTTTTTTGGTGTTTAGTAAAATCTTAAAATCATTCAATTTTAATCTAAAACTTACTTCGGCTCGTTGACGAAATAAAAATGAATTAACATTTATTTTTAAAAACCCTGTTTTCTCTTTAGATTATGACGCGATATTTTCAAATCCCTGAAATTAACTTCATCGGCTTGTCTCTCTTTCAGTCTGTCCAGGAACCACGGAAAATCAAAGTAAAAAATGACCAACTTCACGTGATTCTATCGAGATGGAATTTTGCACATCGAATTGTATCACCTAACATGCATTGTCTCAAAATTTCAGGTCGATCGAACGTAGAGTAATTAAATTAATACATTTTTAGTTTATCTTTATGCATATCGCACGTGTAGCCGTCTGCTATAGTTGATCTCCACGGGTCACTGGAGTTTTAATCCAGCCTTCAATGACCAAATCCCCGTGTTTTACAGCACGGGAAGTTCAGTAACATTCAGTCTGTAAATGTTTATGCTAGTCTGTCGCGCGGTGCGTATTATAATTATATAATCAATACTTTTCGTTATGTCTCATATATAAGGGATTTATAGTCAAAGACGTTTAATTGTTTAATTGTTAAAATTTACTCAGTGGGCATCGCCCAAGAGCATAAACACGTTGTCACCACATACGTTGTTTCTGAAACCATCAGGATAACTGCCCGTATGTAACACCACTATCAACACTATATAAAGATTCGTGTACACCTTAAATAGCTAAAGGTAAAAATAAATAAATATCAAGACACATCCTAAATAATAAAAATAAAAAAAATTACAAGCCAGGATAACATGCCAGGTTAACATGCCAGGTAAGAAAAATAAAAGCAAAATATGCGATGTGAGATTCATACACTGAGTTATGCAACTGAATAAAAAAATCTCGTCACCTATAAGTCAATTTGGCATGAAAAATGCCATTCCGATTTTCAAGGGAAATCTTGCAAAGATCTGAGGACCGCTCGTTCACCCACTTTTTTTTAATATTTTTATCAAGGAAAATTTTTCACATGTTTGGTAAATTTGCAAGATGAAAACGTCGAGATTATGTTCTGCACACTGATGTCGCATTTTACCGCTCTAAACATTTTCACATGATTCGTTAAGCTGTTGACTCGCCCAGTGTAGTTGCGCAAATTTAATATAGGCCAATTAATTTCGCTTCATCTTTAAACTTTTTACTCTCTTATCGCAAGTATCCTCTCGCCACCCTTCTCCCAAAACTCTCCAAATGTGGCATTGATTTCGCCAGGACTGGAATAAAAAGAGGGTTTTAGGGGGGAAAAAAAGTTAAATAAAGGACGTCTTATCGCAAACGCTTCGCTTTAAGCGAATGCAATCGAGAGTAAATTCATTTCTTCACCGCAACGAACATTGCAACTTCCGGGAGCTCGGTTAGATACTGGCATTTGCAAATCCGGTTAAAACATGAATCATAGGAAAGTAGGGACGGGACGGGCGGGGAGGAGGGGGTGTCTGTTGAATACGTTTCACAGGACATTCAGCACATGGACGTGAAATCGCTTGGAAAGAATTGCCCCGTCCTAAGCCACCCTACTTTTCACTGCCCTGCTCTCTCTCTCTCAATGGAGATTCAAACACAAATTATCTGATAGGAAGAGTCGCTCTGACCGGATTGCCTCGCCCCGAGTTCCGGTGTACCCCTATGGTATATTCGTGCCCGGGTGAGTATCAAATGAATGTTAAGTGTCCACGGCATCAAAGGCAGTTCACAACAGTTTATCTCTTTAGTTGGCAATTAAAAAGTCGGCATGGGAGGCTTTAAGGCCAACCACAGCTGAATTAAGTAATAATAATAATAATATAATTTTAGGAAAGTTAAAATTTCAATGTTTACCGTAAAAGAGATTGACGAATATCCTAAAGGTAATTTATCGTCTATTAAATTATTACTTAAATTCCCATAGTTTTGTTTTTGATATTATGTTTAAAAAACAACAACAAAAAAACATTATGTTTGTTCAAGGTCTCACCTATTGGGGTGTGCAGGGTGCATCGCTTCAAAGGGATTCACATGGACCAAACCATGACATGGAGGATATCACAGATGCTTTTGGGAGTGGCGAATGAAGGTGGAAGCACCCAGTCTACGTTGATTGAAGATCGATTTTTAATACCGGGGTTAGTCATAAGGCCCATAAATAAAAGCCGGTAAATCGTTGACCTTAGGCTGAGCGAGATGAGTAACCATCGGTGTGAGTGTGTGGGGGGATGGGGGGTCAAATGGTCATCGTATTTATGATCAAAGCGCTAATTAACAAACATCGGCCCTCGTTGATTTCGGTCCGACCAGGAACATAAACATAACGGGCGTGGGTGAGAATGAAGGCTGGAAGGTTGCTAGGCGCCCCCCTTATTATGAGCAGCACTGCGGGGTGAGCGGTCAGTTGAGCAGGGCAAGGTTTGCTCAATGAGGCGGTTGAAATATTGTGCCATGTCCGGCTGATGGGAGGGTGAGTCAAGCCGTTTGGACAGTTTCAGTCAGAGCTTTAAGCCCTGGACCAGGTCAACGCCATTCACACGCCAGACCTGACTGCCGATGAGCTCTTATAGTGGAGCCAGTTTGAATGTCTATGTTTGGATGTTTTAATATTTGTCAAAGGGAAATGAAGTTGTTGTTTTTGTAATAGGATTAAGTAATCATTCATGTTTTTAATTTTTTTCTAATTTTTCCCCCATGCGCATTTTTGTATATTTTTCCGATAAGAATTTTAAAAATAAATTATTTTGAAAGTCTCTTAAATCTTCCATATTTTTTAAGCTTTACGAACCCAAACTAAGTAAGCTAAAGATTAAAATAAGCGTATATATTTTTATTGAAATTGGTCAATGAATGCCGAATTATGTGCAGATAACTTTATAATTAATTCCACATGGGGGGGGGGCACATTCTCACCCAGTAACGGGATACCAAATATACGCGAGCTCTCATCTGTAACGGACCTCACCAGGGATCACGGACCTCACCAGGGATCACGGACCTCACCAGGGATCACGGACCTCACCAGGGATCACGGACCTCACCAGGGATCACTGACCTCACCAGGGATCACGGACCTCACCAGGGATCACGGACCTCCCCAGGGATCACACGGTGGAATAGAATCCAACAAGGTATAAGATACTTTCAGGGATTTGAGTACGAAACAGATTCGCAGAGAAATAGGCACGCACTGGGCCTCACATAGGTAAAAGTGAAGACATTAGATAGTTCACATTTAAATACGCTAATATTTTAAAATAAGTAATTAATTAATATATCCATCTATCCCTCAATCTTCCCACCAACAACTCCCCGCCCATCTACCCACTCACCCATCCATCCACCCACCCAACTCTCTATCCATCAACCAATCCGTTCCCATGCGCACCCACACAATCACTCATCCATCCACACACCCACCCTTATATCCATCAATCAATCCGTTCACATACACACGCACACAATCACTCATCAATGTACCATCCAAACGTGTCATTCCCAGGACTCCGACTAAACCATTTGATTTCATCTACCACTAATTAAAGCCTTGGGCTTTTACATCCTCTGATATTGCAACAGCAATATAAACTTACTGTTTTAATATTTTTATAAAAAATTATAACTATCTGCTTTTCAGTCGACATCAAAGCACTAACGACTGATCTGTTAAGCCTAATTCATAGAGTAAACACCTAATATACAATATACATATATTCCTCATCTCAACTTTGTTAAGTCATCGAAATATTTTAATGTTTTACCTTCACATAAAAAACAAACCAAAAACAAATAATATGCAGCGCGCCCTCCATCCGCCCCACTGCGTTCCTCTCCTACCATTATTTGACTTTGCGGGTTAAAGATAAAAATTAAAATGATACAATTTCAAGAAAAACAACGCAGCAAACACTTTTTTCTGACACTGATTATTGTTGATGCTAAAGTTACATAAACACAGGGCCACATGACAGAGATCTCAAGCATAGTTTTTTTGTTGTTGTTGTCAATTAACACGTATACAAGTCTCATTGCAAATAAATACGACTTGATGGTAACCCCCCCCCCCCTGGTTTACTCTCTATCTCTAGCTCTCTTATTTACCAATAGAAAAGATCCCAATGAGGTCACTGACACACCAGTCACAGGAGCACTACTCACCTATGGGGGACGTGCCTCTGGCCGTTGAGCAAAGCCATGATGACGTTTCCAAGAGCTGACAGACTGAGGGAAACATTATTAGGGTCCTTGGATTTAGAGGCGGTCCCTAAGTCTATCAAGTGGAGCCTAGACCTGCCACCAGCAACTGCAACATAAATCAATGGTGTGCATTAGAGAAACATGATATGTTTAAAAAACTAAAATTCAATAGTAAAAAGTAAAAAGTATACTCCATTTTCCTATTTATTAACTAAGATGAACAATCAGTGCCATATTTTTGGTTATCTTTTGGAGATATTCACTGATAGTCGCTCAATAAATTCTCATTTTTTTTTTTTATGAAAAGATGCAGCAGTAAAAGTTTTGATTGAACATAAAGCCGTGATTTTTATACATTATGTTTAATTTTAGTCACAACTATCTACGGTGCAATGCCAATGCGCATAGCCGAATTAGAAGAATGCATCTTGGGAAATGGTGAAGGGCCAAACGCCTCTAAAATCGACGGGGTTCAATTTACTTTTTTTTTCATTGGGATAAATTCTTAGCATCTTTCCTAAATTACCTAGTCATAACAAATGAACAATTATGTAATCAAAATGGAAACCACAAAACACTGCCGTCCCCCCCACAAGACACTTTCCTTAATTAAACACCAGCTTTACTAACTGATGGACTGTAGGGTTTCTTCCAGATAAAAATATTGTGCACATGTAGAGTCATCAGCTAACATGAAATCGATCAATGTATCGAGCTCTCAGAGCCATGACAAGGAATGGCTTCGTTCAGGGAAAAGTCTTAAATTCAGAGGAATGTACCTTCACCCATCCATCCTCCTTACCTGCAGCCCTGTCGACCCAACCCTCCGAAACATCCGTAAAAAAAATTACGTCAACAAACCTGAGATGAGAGTCACAAATAATTTGGAATTTGAAAAGATTCCATTAGAGGTGCAGACTTAAGGACTAAGATATAAGGATTAAATCTGTGTGAGCTGAGTGGTCAGTGGTAGGAAGCGTTGTTTATCACGTACACATGTATTGTCCACTACTGTATAGGAAAGATCACCTGGAATCTTCACCCCTCTGTGTTAAACTCAACAAGTGGCTCGTCTACATCAACAAGCAGTCTGTGCTGTTTACAAAACCCTCCTTTCAAGTTGCCGTACACACAAAAGGTGAGGCGCTCGGGAGCCTCGCGCATAAATAAAAAAACACGGCTTGGAGTGGAAGGTTTTGAAAAAGTGGACTGGATGCGAGAATGAAAAAAATGCATGCGCTGAAAGTTGAGGTAAACTTTTTAAATCTTAACTTTGATCTACAAATTTTACATAATGTTTTCTTTGTAATTTTCTAAAATATACATCTATGTGTTTAAAAAAAAGTAATTTAGCGGTGACAATGTCATATCCGAAAAAATACGCTTTAGTATAAATCATTTTGAAGTCAAGTGAATCTAGGTATCAGCATCAGCGCCTGGTTACAACATTAAAATTAAAGATAATTTTTGTTGCGTGTTCTACCCAACTGGAAAAGAATTCGCAATGAAGCACAAGTACAGAGTATAGAACAACCGACTGAAGTAATATTATCAAAAGAGTGGGTTTTTTTAATGCACACCTCATTTCCGACATTTTAAGACACTAATTAAAAAAAAAAAGATTTAGAATGCCTTAGGCCGTGGAATGCCTAACTAGAAATAATAATTGGTTTAGTGCCGCCCGTCTTGGTACGCAGACTTTCTTGCCTCTTTCTCGATAAAAAGCCTACCAGTTGGCCGACAAAGCCCCCCTTCTTGGGAAGAAAACAAGTGCCCCCGGAGATGTTAGACCCACTACCTATGACACTGTTAATAGACGTCATGTATCATAGACAGATCAGACACGTGTCAGCAAACAACTGCTACTGTTGAAATGTTACAAGGGACATTATCTTGATTGAAAGGTCTACTGATTGGATTGTCAGAGCGCATCGCGGGTGATCATAAAAGACACTTGACGGGTAGGTGATACCTCAACTGTGAATCTCAACACGACGGGGTGTGGGGTCTAGATCTAGGTATCCTACGGCTGTTGGTGCGAACCTAACAGAAACCAGAGATGACCAATCGTCATCTTTATCTTGAGCACTCTATTTTCGTAATAAATTTCACTCATCAATCCAGTATTAGTTTCTGCGATAAAATAAAGGATTTTTAAAATGAAACTTACAGCCATTTTATTATAGAACCAGCTGTTGGTTACTGTGTACCTATTTTTTCCCTTTAGTTAGGCATTAAATTAGATCCCAAAGAAAGCATAATTATTAAAAATGTGTGCGGCCTCTTCTAGCATAAAAACTGTCAAAAGTGCCGGATTTCGGTTCCGGCTCCGGTAAATCCGACAGAATCCAGGTAAATCTGGAATCCTGCCACTTTTACAAATCAGGTTCCGGCTTTGGCTCCGGGAGAATTTCCCTTCATAAATCCGGTTAGCCGGAATCAATTTGTTCTTTACCAATAGTGTGAGATATACCCGATTTGGAAATCAGTAACGAAATATTGTAAGAAGCTAGCAAGCCATTGCCATCTTATGAGGTTGCTGTTGAAAGAGTTTTGTCAAAGTTGTATATAAATGTATATTTTAGTTCTAGTGTTTGAAAATTATATAAATCCTTATCTTATTTTTATACCCGCTAATTTTATTTCAAATGTTCTTGCAGTCTGGAAGTGCGCAATTGCACATAAAAACCCCTCAACTAAATGCGAATACGGTAACCAAACCAATGTTCCAAAACGCTTTTAAAAAGCGGCCGAATCCGGCTGGAAAAGTATAGCCATAAAATTTGTATAAATATAATGGCCCCGGCTTCGACCATTTTTACAAATCCGGCTCCGGCTGGATTTCAAAAATTTGAATCCAATTCACCCTTTGTTTTAAGTAATTATCACTTTACACTGAAAAAGAAATGCGGTGCTTCAAGCTATACAAGAGTTTTAAAAAGATGTGGAGGAGTGCACCGAGAGGGAGGCAACCCCAGATAGCGCAAATGCAATCAGCTGCCATGTATATTAGGTGTGTGTTTGGTTTATGTATTTTTTAATGTGTGGTTGGGTGTGCAAACTATTTTTACGGGCTTAAAAATGCATGACCACTTTTACTGTTGGATATTCTTTTTTTTAGTGAGGGCGCTAGATCGTGTGACGTTCCCACGGTTCCCCCTGGCCGCATGGCAGATTCTGACAGATGTATCGTACAGGAGATGAGAATGGGAAAATAACTTCTTTAAAAAAAACAACAACGTTTCGATGAGCCGATGAACATGCCATTACGCGAAGATCACGGGAAGTATGCGTAGATTTTTTTTATAACTGTAATTACTTCCCTTGACCTCTGAAGTATACATACATCTATTGACATTAAATAAGAGGAGGATCCAGGTTTCTAGATAGTTCCATCCAAATTATTCCTTTTTGTCAAGTAACAACCCTAATGTGTGAATAAATGAAACTTATATTATTCTTAATATAATACATAACCACGCGTATATAACTTGTTTCTTTCTGTAAAAACACCCACGAATTTGACGAAAAAAAACAACCAACTGCGATTACATCAATATGAATACATAGTTAAACTGAATTGTATCTAACGTGTGCCGTTTGATTTAAAAAAGTTAGTTACTCCATCAAGCGTTTCGCTCTTTATTTATGGCTATGTCTGTGTTTTTGTGATCAAATCGACAGAAGAGTGATCGTTTATGTGCTGGGAAGAGAAACAAGAATGAAAATAGATACAGTTTTTACCACCAGTGCCTGTTGTTGAGCTTTTGGAGTACAGTGTACATCAAAAGGAGCACACACACGCACGCACACACACACGCACACTCACACAAAAATACTCACGCACACATGAAAGTGATTAATTAGAAGAAAGTAAGAAATTTCTTTAGGCTGAAAAAAAAAGCGAAAGGAAACTTTCTGCCAAAATCGAAATATATTTTCTACCATGAAAAAGGCGAATGGATGTCCTAGTAGCTAAGACGCAGGCAGCAAGCGCAACAAGGCTCAAATATCAGACGGGAAATTGTGTTGTTGTTGTTGCCATTTCTTTATTTATAACGTAACAGGTTCTCAATAACAAAACGGTTTTATTATCCCATTGTAAAATATTTGTTTAAGTTTAAATGTAAGTTAATTTGGACTTGTAATTATAGAGAAAAGATATATGCAAGTAATGAAGCGGAGGGCTGTGTGTTGGTCCGATTGGGATCGAATAAATCAGGGCCCTTCATCGGTTTTAACGCCTCACACAGAAATCTATTCTAATTCTATACATTAAAAAAAAGTTATTAATTCCTAACTTACCATTATTTGTTTGCCAATATCGGCTCTAGGATTAATTTTCTAAATAGCTATACATGTAGCTAGAATATAGTTCCTTCATGAATGAATGAATTCAATGAACATACATACCCTGAACTCATTTTTTTAAAAAAAAAGCGATATTAGAAACATTAGTGTCCTCTTAAATTCTTTTCTTCCGGCTTTTTTTCACCCGTGACTAAATCAAAGTTTAAGTAGCTACGAGTTTTGTTGTTGCTTTTTTTCTTCTTCGCCCTCACTCACCATTTATTTTAATAAGGATAAATAAGCTGAAGCGAATTAAGCCGCTTATATTCTTCACACTTCTCCAGTATCAGGGGTTATGTATTGTTTTGAGAGGGAAAAAGAACGTTACTTCTTCCATACGTTTCTTTTCTTTAGAGTTGGCAACAAATCCTGTGCAAAGTCTTGTAAAGTTAACAAGTGTCTCCGCTCTTCCTACGATTCCGTTTTTTTCTATCTAAATTAAAAAAAAAAGACTTATTTGTCTCTCTTTAGCTGTGAGCCTGCGAAGACTGTTGGCAGAAGATTTGCCATTGTTCAGTCGATGACAACAAGAAGTCCATCAGTAATGCATAAGGGATTGCCAGGTGAACGACAGAGTACGTGTATATTTATCCATCGGAGATGCTGAAATGACTACGTTAATATAAAAAAAGTAAAATTATACTCCGGCGTTTTCTACTGATTGTGAACAACAAGATGTCTTCCTTGTAGAGCCATTAGCCAATCAATTGTGTGACATGCCATCAAAGATTTGAAGGACACATTCCTGACCCCGTTCTCTAACATTTTTTTTTCATTATTAACTGATCATCGGGTCAGATGGCAAGCGTCAGTTGTTTACAATGACAGCAGTAAATGGCTGTTGGAGGGAATATACATTTCGTTTTTAATCAACAAGTGCTGCAGAGAACCTCTTTCATCTGCATGTGTTTGATTTTCAGAATGTTTCGGCAAGTGTTAGATCAAGAATGAAAGCAGTTGTTCTGTTCCGGAATGGTGCAAGGGCTACAAGTTGAAAGGATATCAACGCCATCAAATAATCAGATGGCCTATAATAAATTCATCATACATGAACTGGAATTCAAAAAGTTGGGATTTGAAAGAACAGAAACTTATAAGGAACGTAAACGTTTTGAAAATGTCCACTTTTAAACTACGGTTACGATGTAATTATCAATTTTAGATATGGCCATGGCAGCACATGGACCCAACCATTTAGTGCCCATTAAGCTTCTCAGCGTCAGAAGTTTGATGGAATCTCTGCCTTGTTGGATTGGGGGTGGCGGAAAGTGGGTGTTAGTGTTAGCAATGTTTGACGAACGATAACCCGAAACATTTTTTTTGGTGAGCTGAGAATAAAATACAGTTTGTAATTGAAACTAATCACTAAAATTACAACCCAACAGCATCACGTGATGCATTTGATATAAACTTAGACCAATAGAAATAAATGAAAAAGAATCAAGTATCGAGGCCTTTTATCCTTCATGCCACACGAAGACAACATATCGCGGGCTACAAAAACAAAAACTAAACATGAAAGAAATGAAACTGAGGATGTCTATTTAATCTCACAGCATCCACTGCTGTAAAAGTTTTCTGATTAAATCGCCGTCACCTGCCTTTAATTACATTTTGGAAAAAATAAACAACGAAGTACGACGAATAGACATAATAACGAAGTACGACGAATAGACATAATAACGAAGTACGACGAATAGATATAATAACGAAGTACGACGAATAGATATAATAACGAAACAAATGCAAATAACATTAAACATTCGACAGTATATTTTTTAAGTACACATGTCTTCGTATAAAAAAATAGAGATACTCTCTCCCTTTCTCTCTCTCTCTGTCTCTCTCTCTATCTATCTACCTCCCACTCATACAACATAATCTATTATTACAAACCATGTAACTTAATACATTTGAAGTAAAAAACAACGTCACTCATGCCTTAAAATCTTGATGTCGATGATACTCACGAAGCCATCCAAATCTTTTATCTCCATGTCTGCAGAAACTAATAAATATCCAGTGTTTTATTTGAAGAAGTTAGTAGATAAATATTTTTTTAAAAAAAAAATCCCCAGCATTACAAGCGTCTGTTTAATTTTGACAAGCTGTCCGTGAGGTTTGTCCTGATCGAAAACAGATCTCACGAAGGTCCACCGGACCGGCACGAGGTCCACCGCTACTAAAAGGGGTAGACCTGGGTGTACATCCACTCGAGACGGGGTAGCTCTAGGCCCTAACCGTACCGTAAATTGACGGATGGGGGCGCTGGCGGTCGTGCTTAATACCCTCCTAAGTGTGATGGTAGGAATGTACGCGCGTGCTAAGACTGGCTAGCAAGGTACCCCGCGGGGGGAAGAAAATTGGAACGCATCGGAAGATTGCGGAGCAGAAATAAGAGTTAGATGGAGACGAATAGAAAAAGGAAGGGTGGGGTGGGGGTAGGGTGGAGGTGCTCTAAAGAGCAAACTTGGTGCGGGTTGAAAGGTGTTTTCGTTGAAAATTGTCTTTTGATGAAGAGTTGGGGGGGGGGCAAGGCTAAAGGTCACGATAAAGAGGTGGAAGTGCAGCAGATAGACCTGAGGTATCTAGTTCTACTGAGATACCAGATAGGGACGCGATGGGAAATAGGTGAAGCCTCGGGTGTATGGATATGAGAAAGAGAGTGGGAGAGATAAAAAAAAAGAGAGATGGAGAGACAGAATAAGAGAGTGAGAGTAAGAGAGGAAGAGATAATGAGAGAGAGATGGAGACAGAATGTGAGAGAGAGATGGAGACAGAATGAGAGAGAATGAGAGAGACAGAGAGAGAAAGAGAGAGAGAGAGTTGGAGAGAGAGATAAATAATATTTGGTACACCTCAAAAGCCAAGAAGCTCGGCGATACGTAAATGATAATTTTGAGATATTGAATTTAAGGGGTTGTGACCTGCACATGTCGACCAAGGTAGGGGAAAAGTAACAAAGTAAAGTAACAGAGTAACAAAAAAATCATGTTAAGCCTGGTCCCTTTTTGGACTCAGGACGTGTTAGCGCATTTTCGTATTATTATGTATCAGTACTTATGTTAGATATCAGCATTATGTAGTTATCAGTAATTGTGTTTAGATTTTAGACATATTTTAAAAAAATTTCTTGTGTAATGAATATACCTGAAATTTTTTTTATTTAAAAGTCATTTCTTTACATTTTAAATTTTTTTATTTTCTCTTTAATCTAACTACAAGAAGTGGTTTGTGGTCACTGAAATAGGACTCATAAATGAAACATTCTAAATTGTAATCAGCTAATCGCCCAAATACTCCGTCAATTGTTGTTTTATAGATCGTGGTTGCCAATCTTGTTGAAAGTAGTTGAATGTTGAAGCTTGTTTCGAAAAAGTTTTCAATTTCTGCCCCTGGGCCGCTAAGATCTTGATCGAAGTCACCACAAATGATGATGTAAAACTCTCTAAACTTTTACACATATTCTAATGACGTCAACAAATAAAAACTAATACTTTTGCACGCTTTCGCACCACTAACCAATAACTTTAACACCAAACACATCACCGTGCGCAACTCACAAGTTCCATTAAGTTACAATGACTTAAAATCCTACGGAACTTCCAGGAGCTCTACTGCCACTACAAGAGGTCGGATCGAGTAACTGAGTGTTGATGCACAAATGGCAGGTCAGGACATACAAAAAACATATATACATCATGGGTCTAGGACTTATGGATGCTGAGATCTAGGTTGATGACAGACGGACGGACGGACGGACAGACGGACAAAACGGATACAACAGCGCATTCCACTTCTCGAAAATGCGCTAAAAAGTACAGTAGCAAAGTAAAGTAAAGTCCACCAATTCATGCAGGTCCATGATCCTTGTTGCCTTTGAAGTAGAGGTAACACATTCACCCAAACTGATAGGTGGGGGTAACATGCCCAGTCACATGGGTGGGGGTAACATGCCCAGTCACAGGGGTGGGGGTAACATGCCCAGTCACATGGGTGGGGGTAACATGTCCAATCACATGGGTGGGGGTAACATGTCCAATCACATGGGTGGGGGTAACAGGCCCAACCACAAGGGTGGGGGTAACAGAATGACATGGCTGAGGAGAGAGGGTTGAAGCAAGGCCAGGCCAATAAGATTTAAGATGTAGAAAGTCTCCAAATAAAAAAATCAAACATTCATGTTACACTGTCTGCAATACACAACATCCGAACCACAGCTATATGGCGATCAAACATGAAGGGACAAAGAGCTTGGAAAAAAATAAATAGAGCTCTTGATGGAGCAAGAGTAGAAGGGAAAAAAAAAACTTTGGTGTGGCACGGTGTGACAGATATTCCAAGACGGATGGAACCGTTCTGACCCAGGGGCAGAGTTTGTCCTGTGTCTCTTCAAGGCAAGCGGACAAATCATGCAAGCGTTTCAAGATGGTAGCCGTTAATGATTAGCGCCGGGGAGGGGAGAGAAAAAATTCGTGGGGGGAAGGGGTGAGTTGGAGGTTTGGTGAAGGGGGATTGCTCGTCTCATTCTTTGACCATCAATGAAAGAGAGACAGGGTTGTTGTTGGCTTGAATGGCCAACGTCACATAAAGAAATAAATAAAAATATAAACATATAAATAGTTTTTTTTGGGTCCAATACAGAGCTCAGAAGGGCGGCACCCGAAAGGGTATCACCGAGAGAGAGAGAGAGAGAGAGAGAGAGACAGAGAGACAGAGAGAAAAAGAGAGAGAGAGAGATAGAGAGAGAGAGAGAGAGAGAGAGAGAGAGAGGGCGGACCTGGGCTATATCAGCCGGGTGTCATATCTATAAATACAAATATGTTTAAAGGTGAGGAGTACTGAAGATAGACTTTTTTTAAAAACGAGTTATACAATGTCGTTCGTTATGAGACTAAGTAGCGCGCAAATACTGCTGACATAACGCAAGGTACAGTGCATGAAGTGACTTCGAGCTGGTGCTCTTCCTGGTACACGACTTTAGCTTACAAAACTCAGTCATCACCATTTCCATGGATGTCTAATGGGGAGTGTATACTCGAAGTCACTTCACGCAATGTTTTACTTGATGGGGAGTACATACATCCAGGATAAAAAAATATGTTTGATAGACAGTTCTTCTTCTTTTTCATATAATATGAGATTTTAACATTGCATTTGAAGAGTGAAGTTTGTGTAAGAAATAGCAACTTTTATTTTCGAAGTGAGAACATATTTTTAGTAGCGTGAATACTATATAAGAAGTGTGAACATTGTATTTAGAATCCAAATATTGGTTAGGAAGTAGTACGTGTGTGTGTGACCCATAACATCTTGGTTGTAGGAGGCCCTAATGTTTCCATTAGAACATTCTCGGGGCTTGGTAAACCTGGCGGCGCCCATCTCCTCTCCAGGCCATGAAGAAGTAAACTTGAATAAGATATTCGCAAAAGTTTGAATCATAAGGAAAAGATAATCATTCAGCAGCAACTCCACCAACCAGGCCAAAAAGGAAAAATATGTATTATATACTAGCGAAATACCCGCGCTCTGCAGCGGAAAATTAGGACTTAAGTTAGCGTTGATAACCCGCGTAACGTCAATTCAAAATTTGAGTGATTGTTACCTCACAAACAAGTTCATTGAGTGATTGTTACCTCACAAAAAAATTCATTGAGTGATTGTTACCTATCAGGCTATTTATTTTTTCCAAGAAGAAACGTTAACCCTTTGCTGAAATAGATTAAAATAATACAAGCAGTTTTTCTTGTTATGGAAAATAAATTTTTGAAAAAAATAATAAATTAAAAATCATGCGTGATACCGCTCCTCCTCCTCTGGCAGTGAAAATGTATCTGTTCCCACCTTACCGTCGTTTTAAAAAAACCCACAAAAGACCAATTGAAAAAAAAAAAAACCCTCACAAAATGTGAAGGACAAATTGCATCACAGCGCTACGTCTATCCTCTTGCCCGACTAATCTAGATAAACATTTTAAGGGACTACACGCTTGAAAGCTGCCGCTCGGCGGATATGTTTTGTAATTGGACACGAAGCAGCGGCAGATAACACGGTCTCATCTGGAACTGACAGACACATGGAAGGCGCTGCTCAAGGGGGTGGGGAGGGGTGGCAATAAAAGCAGGTTGGGGAGGGNTATATATATATATATATATATATAAAACATAATTTCAGATAGCTGGAGTAGAGGGTTCATATTACTTGAGATCTATTGTATAGGTAGGGTGGGTATTGGTTGAGATGACTGGAGTAGAGTTAACGGATATTTTTGTGTGGAGATAGCTGGAGTATGGGGTAGGGATTAGAGATAGCTGGAGTATTGGGTAGGGATTAGAGATAGCTGGAGTATGGGGTAGGGATTGGAGATAGCTGGAGTATGGGGTAGGGACAAGAGATAGCTGGAGTATGGGGTAGGGATTAGAGATGGCTGGAGAATAAGGTAGGGACTAGAGATCGCTGGAGTAATGGGTAGGGATTAGAGATAGCTGGAGTATGGGGTAGGGATTAGAGATAGCTGGAGTATGGGGTAGGGATTAGAGATAGCTGAAGAAGACTAAATAAAGAAGACATTCATAAAATTAAAATTCTCATTTAAACAATTAAACCAGAACAATAGATATAAAACTTTTTTTTTAAAATTGCCAAATTGCATATTATTGGTATCGAAAAGGGAAACAAATCTCGTTTACTTCTACAGATGATTCATTTGACACTTGCTATGTCCACCATTGAGTGGTACATTAACTATAGCTACATCAAAACCAATATTCTGTTGTTGGAAAGGCTTAGAATTAAAAGTGTTTAATTCTATAACCACAGCAAAGTTCAAGAATCGATGGCATAACGTCTCGACGGTTCCAACCCTCCCCGCCCCCCCCAATCTCCCTCCTCTAGTGCGAGATACGCCCTCCTCCTGGCCACGTTTCACGCTGCCCTCTATCGGAAGAGATATGTAAACGGCTTGTCAGGTACGGAACAATAGTGGCGCTGACACTAACAGGAAAGCCTTGAAGCTGCCTTGAATGCCTGTCCATTCCACGTGCATTCTTCTGGCTGGGAGGGTCACGTACTCATCTTTCAACCCTCCTCTCCCCCAGCCCCATAACCCCCCCCCCATGCGAGTAATCTCCGTGCATCGAGCACGGCCATGTTTTGTGACGTCCAGGGACGGTAAAGATACATTTAGCCCGAGGCACTACTCTCAACTCCAGTACCAAGAATTAAAAAGGCAAACTTTTTTAAATTTTATATAGATGAGGGCATTTTAAAGTTGTTTCTGTCTAATAAAACTGATCCTTAGCTTGTGTTGTCATAACGACCGACGTGTTTCATCGCGCTGTGTAACAATATGATGGAAATGCACAGATCCCCTATTATACCATGGTATCAAGTACTATACATAAGCCGTCAAAAATGTGTCATGTAAAAACAGGAGGCTACCCACTACTAACGTCACGACTTGGCAAAAAACACGCATGCAATTAGCTTAATTTTTTATTGGTTTTAACTTGAAGAAAACGTGTTTTTTGCCCTGTTGTAACGCAGCGCTAAAATATATTTTGCGATACTCTTTACGCTGTAGCTGTTTGCTAAGAAACTTTGAATTCTAAAGGCAATGCATCAAACCTATTACTATTGAATTTTACTTCTCTATAGTTTTAAAAAAAGTATCTTAGAAGCAGCTTAAATTCTAAGGGCTATGGGGGAATTTCATTTTATCACGAGAATTTTTACAAGTGTTTATCACGGTCACTAAACTGTCTGTCCTCACGGCCACAAAACAGTCTGTCCAACAAAACCACATATTCGTCAGGCCGAACAGAACGGACGTGCCAGCCATCTAAAAACAATCCTTTGGCTTTCGCGGATCAAGGTACGCGGCCTCGTCCTGCCCCCTACAAGTTCCGAGAAATTCATCCGCATGGCACTGACTACATCAAATAAACCGTTGCTTGTTGTCTTCAAGTGTCAAAACTTTGCTGGCCGAACGTACGCTCTGACCACGACGACGGTGTAGATAGACACCGTGGTTAATCCAAATAATGTCTCGGTGAACAGCAGATAGATACAGCTGTTAGGGGCAAGAGGATATGTATCCGTTTCTCAAATTTGCACATCTGGTGATAAATGACAAGTCTACTGACCACTACTGATGATAACTGACAAGTCTACTGTCCACATCTGATGATAACTGACAAGTCTACTGTCCACATCTGATGATAACTGACAAGTCTACTGTCCACATCTGATGATAACTGACAAGTCTTCTGTCCACATCTGATGATAACTGACAAGTCTACTGTCCACATCTGATGATAACTGACAAGTCTACTGTCCACATCTGATGATAACTGACTACAGTCAAATGTTCACATCTGATGATATATGAATAGAGTCTAGAGATATACGTTTCATGTATCACTGATGTCCTGTAAAACAGATCTTCGTTTTGAATGTTGATTTCGATGAGTATTGGGTCTTGGCTTTTCCCTTTCAAAAATTTTAATACTGCAGCGGAAAATTAAAAAAAAAATATGTACACGCTTATTTTCGTTGGTCAGTGTGTACTCACCCCCAGGTAATCCAGCCTTGGTGTTGGACCGCTCTATTCTATACTGGTAGACGTTTAGTGTAAACAGGATGTGAGATGACCGACCTTCGTCTTCCTCTGGCGACATATTAATGGAAGGAATGAATTTTAGGCTTTTACAGCTTAGATACAGTAATACAGTCAGGATTTATAGTTTCTAATTTATGGGATACTTAAATCAGTCCAATCACTTAAGAATTTTCAAATTGATACACAGCTTATGAATCGGTTTAACTTTAACACCAATAAAATACTCACTAGAACCAAATAATGTATTTTGATTTTTTTTTCCTTTTAAAAGCCCGACTTTGTATTTGCTTGTAAAGAATAATCCAGGCTATTAATCAACTACGCATAGATTGGTCGGTCATACATTGAAAGTCTGCCAATTTTCGAAAGACCGATAACTTCTATTTTGGTATACCATGAAGACTTACCTCCAGAATAGCGGGCAGCTAATCTTTTACTTTGGTATACAATGAAGACTTACTTCCTGAATAGCTGGCAGCTAATCTTCTATTTTGGTATACAATGAAGACTTACCTCCTGAATAACGGGCAGCTAAGGCCGCGTCCAGGTAATACGCTGCCTTCTCGGCCGTGGGAGCCCGGAGCTCACTTTGGTTCTCAAGTTGTGTACCGCAAATGGGATCCTCTCGCAGATACACACTTGGGGCGGTTCCAACTCCAGTAGCTTCTGTGCCTAGTTTTATAGAAGAAATGGGTAAATATTTACTGAATGTGACAGTGTGTTAAACATTAAAATTCTTAATATAAATGTTTTGGCGCAGTGTATCACGTGGTCCAGACTTGCGGACAGCTAAAAAAAAATTTCGATGCATTAATCTTTTATGACTTTTTTGGTTCTGTTTACTGACTCATATTTAAAAAAAAAAAAGCGCTTAAAAAAAAAAAAAGCAAACCTTAAGGGTGTTAAGCCAATACATCTTTGAATTAAAACAACAGCAACCCAAATATGAGAAATTCTAGTTTTGATTATTTACAATAGATAATTATTTTCCCCTTACGATTTTAAAACTTTATTTTGACAGTATATTTGCTCTGTTACACCAACGCATATATATTTAAATTAGCCAAAATACTTCTAATGATAGATTTAATTAGACCCTTGTAAAGTTATGTCAACTTTAAAAGTTGGTTTGATGTCTGCTTCAATCGCACTTTCAATACATACACGCATGTAACAGTTACTGAATATAATAAATTACTTTACATAAAAAGAGAAACATGTTCTTTGCAGAATCTTTTCGTAAAATGTTCAGAAAACAAAATAATATGTTATAGTTTAAAAAAAAAAATCTTATATTTTACATTCATTATTATTGCCCACAACTACTCGAACCTCATCCTTTGTGTTGCTCGACGAGGGCTGTGATAAACATGCTCCCGAAGACCATGTGGCAGCAGAACCGAAAACACTAGGACTGGAGAGTTATCTGCAACTTGCTCCGATAACACGGCGCCGACAGACCTTACATAAACTTACGGGGGCATCTCTGGGGCAACGTGCCTCTCAGTCAGGGCCGTGCATCGACTTCTGGTCTCTGTTATTCCAGCAGATAACTCGGGCTCTGTGTTTTTGGGCTGCCCTTGAATACATTTGTAATTAGCAGATAATGGACACACACGAACTTTGGTGTGTGTGTGGTGGGAATGAGATGGGGGGGGGGCGTGGAACTTTGGGGATGGTGTAATTTTGTCTGGTTATTTTGACACGTATAACCAAAATTTCACATATTGGTTTTTTTTTTAAACATACAATAAAAACAACTCATTTAGGAGAACATTTTTAATATCAAACCAGTGTAATCTTTCAAATATCCCTATTCTCCATTTGAACTGAAGAGAGTAAGTCGATTGTAGAAAAAAAGAAACAGGAAAAAAAACGCCACAGGAAGAAGTAGACATAATTATTTATAATTATTATTTATGTTAAAAAAAAACCAAAACAACAACAAGAGAGTTTTATCGGTTTATTTGTTTGTTTTTTTCAGGAATAGATTATCTCGACCAAAGTGTGGCACACATACTCAAATAACCATCATAATCCAGAATGAAATATAAAACTGTTTTCGATTTTACATATTTTGAGCAGGCCCGGCCTAAGGGAATCGGAGGCCCTACGCGAAGTGAATTTGGCGGCCCTAAATGTAATAGAAAAACAAATCATAAATATGGAAAGATTCGTGTGCAAGGCTCCTACTAATGATGAGACTAATCGGAGGCCCTAAGTTGCTGCCTAGTTTGCCTGTGCCTAAAACCGGCCCTAATTTGATGCTCTGGAAAAAGCTACTTCCACAACGCTTAAACCCCGGGTGGTTGGACACATGACGCGTGATTGATTTATTTTGTTATTTAATTGATTTTTATTTTCATTAATTTACTTAGAAATATTATTTTTTAATTAAAAATACACAGTAGCATCAGACAGATTTTTATTAATGTTTAATCCTTAATGTTATAAATACAAACTATGGTTAATAAAGTATATTTCCTGACAACACTACGTTGTTTTTTTCTTTTCAGTAAAATATTTAGCTTCCACATTCGCTGTGAAATTCTAAATGATTTGATTCTGTTCATTGTTTATAGTATGTGAGTCTGTTAATGCATTACTGGCTATTTCGTTGTATTTTACTGTTTATGCTTATTCAAATTTTTCTTTACATGACAAATAATAACTTTAAAACAATCATAATCATGATATTAAATATTTCGGTTCGAACCGTAAGGGGGAAATTTCCAGCCCCATTGAATTTTGTCTTATTATGAAAACTATTTAAATATAATATTTCAAATATTGGTTTTGCAATGCAAATCTTGACCAAACTTAATACGCAATATTGCTTGGTGGAGAAATGACAATTTAACGAAAGTTGAAGGCATATTTCTGACTGATGAGTGTGTTAGCGCGTGCGGTGTAGAGATAAGTTGTGTAGCTAGCTTTATGTTTGCATTTGCTAGTGTCGAATTTTTAACTTAAGTTACAGTACTAATATTTGTGATCGTAGCCTATGTAGATGACGCATTAGAAAGTTACAGCGAGACCTGAATGTCAACTTGTAAGGAGAATATTTTTAACGCACACCCGAAGTTATCAGGTGGAAAAATGTACGTCCACCCTACACAACAAACCTAAAAAAATTATTATAGAGAGGCAATAAAAATGAAGCTGTGCAACAAAAAGACACAAAACCCCAACTTCTGTCTTGTTTATAAGTTGAAGAGTTAGAGACTGATGCCTGAGAGTATTTCTCCACTTCAAATACCAAAACCGAAATTGACAATTTAATTAAGGTAATTGTTTAATGGCCTCTAGACAAGAATGGCATCAACCATTGTGTAGTATTGCAGCTCATCTATCCATGCATGCTTCCACGCAACCACCCTTCCAATGAACCACCCAACCTCCCTTCCAATGAACCACCCAACCACCCTTCCAATGAACCACCCAACCTCCCTTCCAATGAACCACCCAACCACCCTTCCAATGAACCACACAACCACCCTTCCAATGAACCACCCAACCACCCTTCCAATGAACCACCCAACCACCCTTCCAATGAACCACCCAACCACCCTTCCAATAAAACCACCCAACCCCCCTTCCAATGAACCACCCAACCACCCTTCCAATAAAACCACCCTTCCAATGAACCACCCAATCACCCTTCCAATGAACCACCCAACCCAACCACCCTTCCAGTGAACCACCCAACCACCCTTCCAATAAAACCACCCAACCACCCTTCCAATGAACCACCCAACCACCCTTCCAATGAACGACCCATGCAATTTATCAGTGACAAACCCATCCACCCACCCACCCATTTATAGTAACAATTTCTTTATCCATTACTTATACTTATACCCGTTTCTAGTATTAAGTACAGTTCATCAAGGAGCCCACAGTGTGTGAAAGTTGACACAAAATGCTTTGAGTAGCCCCATCACCCACCCACTACCACTGTTTATATCGGGACACTTAGCGGCGAGCTTCGGGAAGCAAATAGCGTCTCTGACTCCAGTGTGAACTGGCCGTGAGGAGAATATTACATTTAATGACCAGTAGACTAGTAAACAGACCCACGCGCCGGGCCCAGACAGAATGGCAGCAGACAAGACGAATGGGGGCCAGCAGACGTGACACGTGGTATGCCCTGTAATCTATATCACATGCAGAACTGCTGGTCGAGGGCGGGTATTCATTGACCCCACTCGTGGCTTCCCAGTTCCGAGATGACTGAGAAACGCCTACTGAGGCCTACCGCCTACTGAGGCCTACCGCCTACTCTTTTAAAAAGTGCTTCATGTGCAAAGAAAAAATGTGCCTCAATGAATTAGTCACTTTAAGAACTATAAGCGCAAATTTCATTTAATAATAATGGAGCTTAGGAGCAAAGTTGTATTGAACTCCTAGTTTCACGTGTTTAATTTCTCTCTGTCTCAACGTTAATGTTTATCTTAACATTTTTACTATCAAATATTTGGCCAAGAAAAGCGGCAGTTCTTTGAGGACTATTTGAAGTTGACATACTTTTTTTTAATTTACTGTTTACCACATAACACCCCCCCTCTCTCTCTCTCTCTCTCAAATAAAGTGATAAAAAAGGATCACAAGAACATTATATTTACAATGTTGTTTTATGACCGAATTGTTTTATGAATTAAACGTCATTAACAGTTATGACGGACTTTAACAAAAAAGAGTTAAAAATATAAAAAAAAAAAAATCTTTGATAGATGCATTTTTAATTGACGCTTTGAAGATCTTTCTGATACAAGGCAACAAACTTTCAAAGCGTGAGTTAAATATTCCACTTAATTCCTGATATCCGCATGAATATTTTATGTGAGTCGGTGTGCATGAAGTGACTTCGAGCGTGCACTCTATGTGAGTCGGAGATTTCTTAAACATGTACGAGGTCTAAAAATAAGGCTGTGTTGTGGACACTACCTCGAAGGTTTTAATGGGTGTCAATGAAATTCTTCTACATTTAACGAAATAAAATCTTTTAAAAATAAACCATTCATAGATGTCTTTTCTGATTAGATTGCACTGGTGTTATAGGCATTTGAGTAAAGTGTCCGACCCTTTTGTGACTTCTATAAACTATTAAAAGATAAGATACAATTTTTTCCCTAAAGGCCTGTTCACACGCGCAAATTTTGAACAAAACTTGGTCTTGTCACAACTTCCTAAATCTTTATATATATCTAAAAATAAATTATATATGAGTTCGCCAAATAAAATAGTGCGTGACGCAAGTTTCCATAGTTGTTTGTCAAATTTTGATCAAAATGTGTACGTGTGAACAGGCCCTTACACATTGTAAAAAGGACGTGACTCGAGCTGAGAATGCAATTATATCAAGATTTGTTTGCCTTGAATCATCTACCGACTCAAGATCAGTCTCATCTAAACTACCACTGACCCCTGTCCGGCGATAAACTTGAACGTGGGTGCCGCTAATGGTAACAAACCAATCTGCTAATTTCTGTAAATTTGATCGGACAAACACGGCCTGGCGGCATTAGGGGCCCGTTCTCATTATTTGCTGCATCTGCTTCTCTGCTGCTTTATGGGTCCCTCCTTAACGGAACAGCCGCCACGCCCCACTTCGGTAACGTCCATAACGTGAGGGCTCCACGGCCCCCGATGTGCTCAATGATGATTGCTTTGATAGGGGCAAGCCCACATAATGAGATCATTAACACCCGCTCCTGGCCCTTGGACGTGCACGGCGATGACTCAATATGGAGACCCTGGGAAGGACGGCTGGCCGGCCACCCAACGATTTTATGCGCTTGATGATCTGAGGGTGTCGAGAGGTTGGGAGATACATGGAACGTACTGAAAACTTACATGAAACGTACTGGGAACGTACATGAAACGTACCGGGAACTTACATGAAACGTACTGGGAACTTACATGAAACGTACTGGGAACTTACATGAAACTTACCGGGTACGTACATGAAACGTACCGGGAACTTACATGAAACGTACTGGGAACTTACACGAAACGTACCGGGAACTTACACGAAACGTACCGGGAACTTACATGAAACGTACCGGGAACTTACATGAAACGTACCGGGAGCTTACCTGAAAATTACCGGGAACTTACATGAAACGTACCGGGAACTTAAATGAAACGTACCGGGAACTAACATGAAACGTACCGGGAACTTAGATGAAGCGTACCGGGAACTTACATAAAACGTACACGGATCATACTTGAACCATCAATAATAGAAGATGAAATGGTGGAGTAAGGAAGTTGAAATCTGATGTGAGAAGATATTATTGATGTGGAATGTATTTTAAAAAAAAAAATTGTTACTTTTAAAATTGAAAAAGTTTTCAGTCAGCTGTACTTCAACAACCAGCAGTGGGGAGGTCACAGAACCCCCTGAAATGCTGGGTATACTTTTAGCAAAGAGTTTTAATCAACAATTACAGTCGAACCCGGTTATGTCGACGACCTATGGGTTTGCCGAAGAGGGCCGAGATAACCGAGGTCGCGTTAAGTGGGTTCGACTGTACCACTTGTTCTCAACTGACACAAGATCCTCTGGGATTAAATCATAAAAATATGATTCAAGAAAATCTCCGATCAACAATTTCCGATTCACGATTTAAAAAATAATAATAAAATATTTCGACACGAAAGTAAATGAAGGTATGAAACTAAAGAATTCAGAAAACGATGAGTGATGTTCCAAATATTTCCAACAAACGATTGGATATAATCGATTCCCCAACTCCAAGCAACGCCCCCCACCCCTCTACACACACACTTCTAGGATGTCCTGATTGCCAGGGACCATCAACATTATTTTTTTCTCCAGCCCCNCCCCCCCCCCTTATTTAAAGACACCTGTCAAGGCAATGGGAAAGAAGTGAAGTGATTCGGACTGAGGTAAAACGAAATCCTCTTCCCTTTAATCTGGAACGAATGATGCTACCCCCAACCCCGACCCCTCTCTCAAAATAAATTGTGGAAAGCGTTAACCGGCTGACAAAAAGACCATGTTACGCTGGGAGCCGCCTTCCTGGGTGTCGTAAAAAACCGAAAACGGGCGATTGAAGTCACTCGTATAATTAACAAGGCGCTTTCCCCCCCCTTCTTTTTGGTTTCCAATTAATTAGGAATTAGAAAATTTTCTCCCCAAACCACTCCGTATGACTCATGTTGTTATTCAGAATTGAGATTTCCGTTTGTCCTCGCACTCTCTTGCCGCAATTTCCCGAACATTAGCGGACAGTAAGATAAGAAAAGGGTCCGTCATCCTATCCCCGTGCAGAGGTCGGGGCTGAGTGTAGCGGTCAGTAGGACCCGTCCAACTGCAATTATACTATTGATATTGGACACCTTATTGACCACGTGACGTGGGTCTGTTTAGAGAATAGGAGAGTAGAGGCCTCCAAGGGACATCACTTCATCAACAGTATACAAGTATAAAAAAACCTCTCTGTTAGAGTTACGGTCACACTTTGAATGTGGTTTATTTCACACCAACACTAAAGATGTCTAACGCAATAATTGTTTTATCATTTAAACCTGGCGTATTTCACAGAAAAAAATGACGGTATTTTCACCTTTTCCAAGACTGTTTTTTTACACTTTAAAATGTCTATCTCCCTAAAGAAAGTGGGGGGGGGGGGGG
>MUZC01004603.1:319419-334559 GCA_002072015.1 Radix auricularia | reverse complement strand
GGGGGGGAATTCAAGGTTGGTCCGCGAAACGCTGACTGGCTATCATTGTACCCGGCTAAGTATCTTGGATTTGCCAGCCCCCCCCCCCCAATAGTGTATTCATTTTTAGTTATATTATTTTGAGTTTAGCAAAAGCGTCGAAGGGAAATACAACGGCTCCCTATGTTAGCCGGCCCAAGAGTCTGTGATCTATAAGTACAAGAATTAAAGACGATGCCTCACAGACAATCGTTGCTCAATGTGCTACTACCAAGATTTGCATTCAAAATCATTCAACGCGAAGGAAAAACAATTATTTAAAAATTTGGAAGAAATATTGGATTTAAACATGAAATAACAACTTTAAAATTGAGTGATAATTTTAATGTGTTTGTCAAATGATACTTTCAAATATCATAAAATTAATGACAAAATGTGACAGAATTTTCATAATTTACATTTAAATGCGAAAAGCTCAAGCGCCTCCCCCCCATCCCCCAGATAAAGTCTTAAAGCTGTAAGAGATTGACAGGTCAACTGAGGTCACGGGTGAGGGTCAGTTTTCCCACGCCAATAAGGCCCGTGACGTCAGGTCGGCAATGACTGGTAGTAACGCCCCTCGTGAAATAATTAAATTGGTGTTAAGTCCTTAGGCAAACAGAGATTGAATTCGGGGATTTGAGAGTTCAGAACAACACACTCGGGGATTTGAGGGTTCAGAACAACACACTCGGGGATTTGAGGGTTCAGAACAACACACTCGGGGATTTGAGGGTTCACAACAACACACTCGTGGATTTGAGGATTCACAACAACACACTCGGGGATTTGAGGGTTCACAACAGCACACTCGGGGATTTGAGGGTTCACAACAACACACTCGGGGATCAACAACACACTCGGGGATTTGAGGGTTCACAACAGCACACTCGGGGATTTGAGGGTTCACAACAACACACTCGGGGATTTGAGGGTACACAACAACACACTCGGGGATTTGAGGGTTAACAACAGCACACTCGGGGATTTGAGGGTTCACAACAACACACTCGGGGATTTGAGGGTTAACAACAACACACTCGTGGATTTGAGGGTTCACAACAAGACACTCGGGGATTTGAGGATTCACAACAACACACTCGAACCAGTAGCACATTCACACAAGCGTGTAGTGGTGTTTATACACACACGTGTGTAATGGTGTTCGTCAATACAAGTGTGTCTTGTTTAGAAGAAAGGGAAAAACAGGGCATGAGTTAGCCTGAGAGGACTTAACTAAACAGCGAACGATTCGGTAAAGAGCCTTCCTCAACGAACAAACAATATGCAAATAAAATGAATATAAAGAAATTAAACAATAAAAACACCCACTGTCTCATTTCCTATAGTCTATAAGCTCACACTACTCTCATCCTACTATTGCTTTCATTGACTCTTAGGATTTCACCGCGGCTAAGTTTTTATTTTTTCATTTCTTTATATTCGTTTTATGTGTGTATTTTTCATTAATTTCGAACTATTTATATAGTAAAGGATGCCAGTTGTCAAATTTTCTTGTGTGGTAGGGAAAGGCATTGCTGAGGGTAATACAGTTTTGTAATTGACTGAAAGGACAAAGTCTAAAAAAGAAAAAAAATCCGCTGACAAGGACCCAGTTTAACACTGGAGTACAGTGCACAATATGGCGTATTTCAGAGTGGAGACTGGTGCAAAGGTTAGTCTGGAGTATATTGTAAAGCACAATTTTTCGAGTAGAGTACAACAAGACTTTGATTGGAGTAAGCCTTATGGAACAAGATGAGAACAGCACTTGGATTAGACAGGAGAAAAGCACAAGTATCAGGCTGGAGTATAGCACAAGGGTCAATGCTAGAGTATAGCACAGTGGTCAAGGCTGGAGTATAACACAAGAGTCAAGGGTGGAGTATAGCATAAGGGTCAATGCTAGAGTATAGCACAGTGGTCAAGGCTGGAGTATAACACAAGAGTCAAGGGTGGAGTATAGCACAAGGGTCAAAGCTAGAGTATATCGCAAGGGTCAAGACTGGAGTTATTAAGGTGTTTAGCACTTTTGTAAGAGTGGAATATATGGCAATAGAAACACAACAAAACCATGAAGGTAAGTCAGTTGTACTTGGAAAAGAGTGAATTCGGAACTTATCATTGTCGTGGACTATACCATATCGTCTGAAGGGTAGCTACCAAAGCTTTATGTCACCATGTGAATTTAACACAAAACTACTAAATATTGAACAGTTTTTGTTTCGTATTTATTAAACAAGATTTAAATTTATTGTTAAGCATATATACGAAACGTGGCCAAATCTAAAGTGTTTATTACATCTAAATTCATACACATAGAATTGTAAATAACATCAGTTGTCCTTTTTGTAAATAACAACAACTGTCCTTTAAGTAAATAACAACAACTGTCCTTTAAGTAAATAACAACAACTGCCCTTTAAGTAAATAACAACAACTGTCCTTTTTGTAAATAACATCAACTGTCCTTTTTGTAAATAACAACAACTGTCCTTTAAGTAAATAACAACAACTGTCCTTTTTGTAAATAACAACAACTGTCCTTTAAGTAAATAACAACAACTTTCCTTTAAGTAAATAACAACTGTCCTTTAAGTAAATAACAACAACTGTCCTTTTTGTAAGTAACATCACCTGTCATTTTTGTAAGTAACATCGCCTGTCATTTTTGTAAGTAACATCAACTGTCCTTTTTGTAAATAACATCAACTGTCCTTTTTTGTAAATAACATCCCCTGCCCTTTAAACATTAAAAAAAAATGGCGATGCCACTTCATCGTGAGAAAAAGCAAGGCAAATAAATTCCACATTTTATTTGTACTTTTTAGCAATCTACAAGGACGAAGGAAGGAAAAAAAACATAACTGAAAACATGTCAGGGGTTAATGAGAGACACAAATGTTTGAACTCAAAAAAAAAAAAAAGAAAAAAATTGGTGAGTTAGATTAAACCAGGGATCTCCATTCTCTTCATGTTTATCGGGTCCCTTTACTGTTAAATAACCATGTTCAAGTAGATGACTCCTACAGGTTGGATTAACCATCTTTAAAGTTTTCCCCCTCGACTGACTGTATAAAGACATTTATTCTTTATTTCCTTTAGGAAAACTCTACCTTTGTCGTCATGCATTGTATGTGCAGCAGTTCGAGGACCGCCGGATTAAATTTTTTGTTGTTGTTCTCGGCCGCATTGAGAAATTCGATTGAGCAAATGAAGAGAACACTGATCGGTCAAGGAATAGAAAAACTTGTCTCGTTTGTCCTGGGCTAACAAGGTTCCTCGCGGCCGCTTTCCTTGGTGAGTGTTTGGCTATTGAAGATCTCCACGTCTAGTCAACTGCTGTTCAATTGACACTAATATCTCGTGAGCTATATTTGACGAGGATGAGAGGAGGGGGAGCAAGGTGTGTGTGTGTGAGGGGGGGGGGAGATTTTTTAAAGCAGGTTTGGTCGTGCAAAATATTGCAATTAATCCATTTCCGGTAGGATTCAAATGCATTAACTCAGGGGGTTAAGATTTTTTTGCTACACGCAGACCTTACACAAGGAATGAAAGGTTTGTAAGCATCGAGATTGTTCTTAAGTGTTTAGTGAGAATTACAAGAATAGTGAGGTAGGCAAACTAAGAGTTAATGCCACCATGTTAATGAATGATATCATTTTCAGTCTGGTGTGGGAGACACGATGCACACATAAATTCCCAGTGTTGTCGACCCTTCTAGGCCTAAAGACTGAGAATCTTCTTTTAAGACAGTCGTTGACTCATTCCATTTTGGGCTTCTAGGGGTGGGGGGGGGGGGTTAGAGCGGCTCGGAATGGCAAGTGGAGGACTGCAAGTGTGTCACAACGTGGAGTAAACATATGGAACTCATTTGTTTTTCCCTTTAAAAAAAATCACAAACGCACACGTACTAGAAATTATGTCTTCAATTAGATCTAATTGTCCAGTGAGCCATTAAACTAGTTCGCTAAAATTTATATCACATTATTTTCTATAACATTGTGACATACAAGTAAACTGCTAATGTGCTACTTGAAGATTTTCTGACAAGCAAGAAGGGAAAAACACATATAATCAATACCAATAAACATTGAGACATAAAACCAAGTTAGCTTTAGAATTTGCTTTACTAAATTTGCTGTGGAAAAATAACTTTGACTGGGCGATATGCAATTAATGTTGGCACCTTTTTTTTTCTGTATCAAAAATATAGTTTATGATAATGTCACATCTCGGGATGCGAAGTTTCTGATTGGACAAAGTTTTTTTTTTTTTTTTTTGTATTCCCAAAACCCTTCGGGGTATTTAATAAGAGCGAGAAGGAAAATAAGAAAAGAGAAGCGAGAAGACACACACAGAGAAAGAGAGAGAGAGAGAGAGAGAGAGAGAGAGAGAGTGTGTGAGACAACAAGTGTTCGATGAAGTGAAAAGGAGGGAGAGCTACCGAGAGAAGAGAGGGGTTGAGGTGAGGATAGTGCACGTTTGCAGGATAAGAGGGATCGAAACAAATTAGACAATGGCCAGATTGAAATGAGAGAAAGACGAACGGGAGAAAGAAGACCGAAAAAGACGGGAGTGCGAGGAATGATTTGAATAAGCACCAAGTCCAATTTCTTGGCTAACACCGGCCAATAGGGACGGGGGTGCCGCCCCTGCTCATACTGTGATGAAAATTCTCGATTTATTTGCTTCATTCCTTCACGCTGCCAGAATGAAATGACAATTTAAGGCTGAATTAACGGCTTCCAGTCATTAAAGCTGTCACTAGCAGCATGGCCGCTCTCTTCTTCGCATCATGTCCTTTTTTTTTTGCTTCCCCCCCCCCCCTCCTCTCTCCATCCTCGTTTTATCCTAGAGTTTGGAAAAGGGCAGCGGTGGCCGTTGCTTAAGAAATGAGATGAAAAGTGATGCACGTGGAAAGGGGGAGGGTAGGGTAAATATATACTTAACACCGGGGTATGAACTGTAGTGGATTTAATAGAGTTAGAGGCGAGTTCGTGCCAGAGGAGCAGGTGGTGTTAGTCAGAATTGAAACGACCGGTGACAGTTTTAATATTTGTTGTTAAAAGTTTCAGACTCTGAATTTACATGGCCTATTTACATGTCCTATTTACATGTCCTATTTACATGGCCTATTTACATGGCCTATTTGCATGGCCTATTTACATGGCTTATTGACTGACCTTAAAGTAGCTAAAAAATTATCCCACACATATACATACAGATTTTTTGATGGACAGGTTTCTAGTCAGTCGACAATTACAGATTTTTAATGGACAAGTTAATAGTCAGTAGACATTACATTACAGATTTTTTAATGGACAGGTTTCTAGTCATTCGACAAAAACAGATTTTTTGATGGACAGTTTTCTAGCCATAGACTATTACATATGTTTTGATGGAAAGGTTTCTAGTCAGTAGACAATTACTAATGAAATTAACCCGCTCGTCGTTTAACGTTAAAAGACTAACTTATCTGGAGAATAGCAACTTGCGTAGAAATAGCCACAAATCTGACAGAAACATAATTAACCACTCGGTGTGAGGGGAAACAAATCTTGTTATTAGTGTCTTTTTTTGTCAGACGATTTATTTTAAAACTCTGATGACGAAAGCCCGTCCCACCAACCCCGCCCACCAAACTCCCCAAGATGGAGGGTGACATTGGTGTTGCTAGAAGGGGTCTACCAACCCCATTTTTCGGTCTCCTTGGCTTCATTTCGAGCCTAAAAATAATTAATGGCATTACACTCTGTGTATTCGCCTCGCGAGGGAAGGAAATAAAAAAAAAAAAACTCGCCGTAGAAGTGAGCAGATTTCAAAACGGCAGCTGATGAAAGGTTGTAAATCATGACCCCCAATCTATTTTATAATTCTTGGTTGTTGTTTTTTCTTTCCGATACGAAATGAAGATTGGAGAAGTGCTTCTAGGATTGTAGTGGAGGGAGATAGCGGGAGATGGAAAGAGAGAGAGGGAGAGAGTGGGGGAGGGAGGGAGGGACAGAAATCAAGCTTTAGGGGAAAGCGGATCCTTAATTATTATGAAGAGTCCCCTTTTTTTAAAGCGCATCTTTTCACACTGGTTATATTAAAAAATCAATTATTGCAGAAATAATGTGACAAGGGGTGAGTGGAGGCGGGTTGATGTCCGGCTCCATGTCCAAATCAGGGTCGGCACTACATAATATTTCATCTGGACATTTTTCTAATCAAAGGGCCAGAGTTTAAATCCACCGTTGGCAAGTCCATGAAATGTTAATTGAATACATTAAAATAAGGCGGTTAAAGTATCAATAACGATATCTGTATAATATTCGTGCTCCGTATTAAACTCCGACCCATGGAATGTCGAGGATAAAACGTTCTCACTTTTATATTTTTAAACATGTCTACGTGAAAGATTTCCTCGAAGAAGTTTGAATAAGAGAGATGCTCACCTTGCGCGATGCCAGTCAACAAGTCCTTCAGCATTTCTTCCTTTCCGGTCACTTGGACGGCGGAGACCCTGACCGAGAACCTGGCGCCCGTCTTGTCCTTCTGTTCGTTGATAAGTTTGAAAAGCCAGGCGATGGCACAGGGCATGACGCCGAGTGTCCCCGGAGACTGGTCACTACCAATCATCGTCATCGTTTTACCTGTACGAGAAACAAACAAACTGATTATAGACACAGAGTTGGAGGTCGAAAAAAAAAAGAAATAAATAAAATAGAGGTACTCGATATTTTAATGAAATTATTAATTAGATTGGGCAACAACAAAAAACATCTCCACCTTCATTTGTTTAACCTGACAAAAAAAAGGGTTAGAAAATTACATCAAAACTGTCATGAGTGTGCAGTTGTTTGTAAAATAAATGAATACATAAATAAATATTGCTGTTCGTCTCCTGTCCCCTAACGTCAGTGACAGTACACGATTTGCTGACAGAATCCCTTTAACTGTGGCGTAGCTATGGGAGGGGGTGGGGGGACCAATTCCGAAAGCCCCCCCGGGCCCCCACTTGAGAGGGGGCTCCAAATTAGTGTCAGAATTTTTTTTGAACATTAAATATTACCCTACCGCCATGAATGTGGGGCCCCCCAAAGAGGTTAAGCCCCCGGGCCCCCAAACCCCTACGCCACTGTCCTTTAACTGTCAGACCGCTGGAACAATGTCATCGCTCTACTTATCTAACAGAACTGGTGGCAGCACGTCATGTGTTTGAATGGAGACCTTGCGATCTTTTCTCAACCATGAAAGTTCTAAAATCGTTACTCCTAATGCCGGCCATGACAACCACCACCCAACAAATGTGCGGGTACCTGATTTGTTATGTTAAATATAAAACAATCAATTATTATTGTGACTTTTCAATTAATCATTTTTTTCAAACTACGACCCGCGGGGACTATATCAAAGAGTTTATTTAACACGTTTCATCTGATGTCTTCAAGCGTTTCAAATCACAAAACGAGAACAAGGGTGTGTACGTGGGAATAAACCTCTATCGGAGGAGCAGTACGTGATGGCACATGAATTAGTCCTTGCACCAATACAGCTAACATCTTGCTGATCAGCTACTTGGAGATGTTTCATGCAGTTGCGTCGCTAGGGGGTGCGGTTTGGGGCGGGTCACCCCGGGTGACACCATGGGGGGGGGTGTGACACTAAAGTTAAAATTCTGTATTTTCACATTATTTGGCACTGGAAAACTCGGAGGAGTTCTATAGGTTAAGTTGTGAGGGTGTGAAACCATGAGCTACCGCCCCGGGTGACACCAACTCTAGTGACGCCACTGGTTTTATGTATTACAAAATGACTTCTTTACTTTTGCGATTCTAATAAAACAATGCTGTAGATCACTTTCAATGGAATCTGAACATTAATTCTTTGTCAGAATCCAATGATGCTATGTTAATACGAAACAAAGCCATGGAAATTCTGTAACATCATTGATGAACTTGAAGTATGATTTATAAAAGACACTTAGAAAAAAATTAAAATTACAATGCTCAGCCTTCGTATGATGTGCCAAGAAATGTTCCCGTTAAGCTGCGCAGGTATCTGGCCAACGCCGCGTAGTAGTTAAGAACTAACATGCAGCAAAATGGGTGCTGTGAAACTTTGCAAAGATTTTTGACTCGGCACTCGGACCAACGAACCTTAAAGGGGACATTGGTACCCAGTAGAGATAATAGCAAAGAAAAAATAGTCGACATCAAAATAGTGCGTAAAAAGAATGATTATTGAATTTTAACCACAACACCTACGGAAAAAAAAGAAGAAAAAAAGTACAGGCCTTTTAGGGGGTTCTCAGCACAATCGGTTGGAGGCCCAACAACAACAACACAAAATTTCACTTTAAAATTACTTTGTAGAAGATGAGCTTGCCAATTAGTGCAGCTTTTTCCCCCCTCTCTTAAACTTCAATCACCACGAAACTTAAAACAGTTATGGAGGACATTTATGGAGATGAACTCAAGATTGAGAGCGGAGATGTTATGGGGAGAAATTAATTGAAAGTCTGTTGGATGAAATTGGCTTTAGGTGTCCTTGCAAGGGTCAATCAGATTGGTGAGAGATAGTATTAATTAATTCAACTTAATAATTCGCTAAGAGCTGTGTCAACCACTGACTTGGGTTAACTCATAAATTAATCTTTGGTTTCAATTTTGGATTTCTCATAGTTAAAAAATTAAAAGTATATACGTTTATAATTTTGTTTAGTTGGGGATGGGGGGTGAAGGGTGTGGTGAGAATAAGGAAGCAGGTGATGATCAAAACAGTATTCTCAAAGTGAATAGCTTAAGAAGCTTTATGTTTATGGCCACTCCCTGTTTATTAAAAAGTTTGTTATTTTTGAGGATATTAGTGTGACTAACCGCTGGTTGTTGGAGATTAGTTGGCTACTTGATGTCCTCTAGTTTACGTATAAAAAGACCACGTAAAGAAAACAACGTAATACTTTCTTATTTCCAAGCATGTGTGTTCAGTCGTAAAACGCAACACGAATCTTTGCTGGATTTGGGTGGTCACAATGAACTGTTAACCGAACAACAGCAAACTTCAAGGATTTGGTTGAACACCCCTCCATCAATTAGAGCCCTCTGGGCGAGATTTCTGGCACAATGCCACATGTTTGGCTAACCTTTTAGTCCCTACTCACCCCTACCTTCACGTGTGACCCCAGACCACCGCCCACCTGAGCGGCTCTCAACAAGAAATACAAGAACATCTGCACGACCCGAGGAATGGTCTGAAATTGACTAAGTACTGTTTTAACGTCCACTTTCCTCCTCAGGAATTGTCTGTACTCACAAGTTACTTTTAGACAAATGCATGTTGCAATGGTGGTGTACATCCTAAAGCATCGTTCATTGTGTTATTATACATAACTTGAGATACCAGACCAGACCCCTACAATGACAGGCTTGTCACTTTATGTCATGCGACAATGATTTCACAGTGTCAGTGGTCAGGTTATATACATAGTTCTTTACTCGTCAGTTTATACAATAAAGCACTTGCCAGTTCAAACATTAAAGACCACAAACAGGGGAGATTAATCATTTAACGCCTCAATCATTAACCCCCCTTCCCTATTTTTTCCCATATAAAGCATAAAGCCGTTCCTTAACTAATGAGAAAAGTTTAACACCAGCTTGTACCACTCCCCCCTCCCCTTTTCACGCCTTGGAGCGCTTGTCGGAAAAAAAAACCAAAAAAAAAAAAAAAAAAACAATGTATAAACGTACACAATCAAATTTGACATGCTTCGTTTCTGTACGTTTGTACGTTTGTCTTTTTTCATAAAAAAGTTGCAGGCTCGCATTGTAAGACTAGCGCTAAAAGTTGCTATGTGCAGCATACATATATGGAACTGATAATATTTTCAAACGTTTAACCCCCACACAACCCTATTAGTATTATTACAATAATATGCCCTGGTTCACTAAAGATTCTGGATTTATTTTTGAATCCTAATTAGATTGTGTGGACAACGTGACGTGTATGCCGCCCAATAAACTAGAGCAAGCATGTTTTGTAATCAAATCCCTAATGTATCAATAGATGTTTATGTCTTCTCCGCAGAATAACTTAACCTGATTAGAATTCAAATCACACGATGACGTCATTTCGAATTGGGTCACTCATGTTTTAAACAAACTTTCATATCTGAGCCCATGGCTTGTTTAGCGGGTGGCGGATGGCACTAAAATAATATCGTCCGGTTTCAGCATCGAATCAACTGTATATCAATGACAGGCCCTCATCGATCAGGGCAGCGAATTTTCAAAAATAAATGGAAGGACTGGGCAGCCCTGCAGTTTTATTTTTTTCTGCTCACTCTCCACCCCACCCCCACCCTCCGTTTCNGGGGGGGGTAAGGTGGGGTGGGGGGGTAGCAGGCAGGCGCTTTCAGTCGGAAATTCGCAAATTAAACAAAATTAATAAAGTAAAGGTGAGTACAGCATACAAATAAAATTGTGTTCATTAAATTCAGAATCACCTGTTCGAAGATTCCCCACCTTTTTATTTTTTTAGTTGTCCCCGTACAAAAAGTAAGTCAAGTTAGCTGAACAAAATTAGTCGGACCCGTAAAAATAGCTGCGTTGGATATTTTTATAAGATTTTTATGTTCATCAAATTTATTATAGTAAGTTTATTATCGCTATTTTTCTAATTGAAACAAACAAAATTAATTTTAAAATTCCATTGTAAGCCTCACAGTCTCTTGCTAACATCAAACAGTGACTGAATGAATTAAAAAAAAAATCCCTTCTCTTCACTAAAATTGTTTTAATATAAGTATGTAATATGATCATGATTAAAAACGTTATAATAATAGTTTTTAACGTTCATCTACAGTTTATAAAAAAAATAATGTATAACTTTAATACACGCATTACGTTTTTCTTTTTGTTATTGCTAAGGGTTGAAAATGATTGACTAAATTCATTGTTATACTGGCTTTTTAAAAAAACTTGATACGACCTGCAGCATAGCATACGCCGAATACTTGCACATGGATATTGCAAAGAAAGTGGGGAAGGAACGAATACAAACTACAACACGAAGAAATCAGAACAACGCGAGTGAACTTTGCAGGTTTCAAGACATGCGCACTGCGGTTAAGTATCGGCCACCACCCTTAGCCACTCTAGCTCGCGAACCGTAAACTGCGATTGTCCGACCCTAAGGAGGATTAGACATGTTTGTAAAAAAGAGGGGGTGGGTTGGGAAAATCGGGCACAAACATATATTTTTTTTTAAAATTAAAAAATAATTTTTCCGCTGGGGCTTAAACCCAGAACCTTTCGCGTGTTTAGGAAAATGTGATCACCTCTACACTATGAAACACACACTATTCTGAAAAGGAGCAACGCAAGTGAACGCAAGAGGCATTGTTGGTCTTAAGACACGCCCCCCCCCCCGACTTTTACCACCGCCTTCGCTTGCCTACAAATATGTAATTTGTCGACCCCAGCGAAGGTTATTCGTCATGCTTATTTGTAAAACTACTAGCTCTTGTTTTGGTGAATTATGTAAATATAAGAAAAAGAGTTGTTAGAAAAAGAATCGAAGATAATTTGTAAAAAAAAAATGTTATTGGACTACGTTAAAATTTTAAAAACATATATTAAGAGCTATTCAATCCTAACTTTATTCTCTATTGTAAAAGGAAACCTGAAGTTGCAGTTGTACTATCGAATTTGAATAAATTTCTCTATACTCTAGACCAGGTCTCTCCAAACTATGGCCCGCGGGCCAGATGCGACCCGCGAGGCCCTCTCATCCGGCCCCTGAAGACCCTTTGTATACCTGTATTTTACCACAAAACTTTAAGTAGTAGGCCCTCAAACTGCTGTTTTACAGTTAATGTGGCCCTCAGGCAGAAAAGTTTGCAGACCCCTGCTCTAAACGAATGAAATTAAAATATTTTCGTGGGTTATTTTACACAAATATTAAAAAAAAATTATACTCCAAGTGTTGAGTTCAAAACAAAATAACTTAACACTTGGAGTATAATTTAGCGATTTTTGTGTGTTCATAAAATAACAGGGGTGCGCATGGGGGTTCATCTCATAGGCATCATCCTATCCACAAGTGCACCAAGCCATCCACAGGGGCACATCCGGTAGTTAATAGTCAAAAGGGAGACGGCTGTTTGCACGCTTCACCCCAAACGTGATGAAAACAAGCGGATTAATTTCTGGGGAATCTGCTTGCCGGATTGTCCAACAATTGTTGAATGCTCGCCTCCTGGATACAAGGGAGGAGTTCACCCGGGGATTAATTGATTCTGTTGCCCTTTGAACTCGGCGGGGGGTTCAGACAAGATCTATCGGCGGGCTGCGGCAGGCGGTAATGGAGTCTGATTGTTTTAAAGAGCCCTGTTCAACTCCAAAACTCAATCGATGGGTTGGAGGAAATGGAACAATCCGCGCGAGTTAGGCCCGGGCTTATTTAATCAGAGATGTCTGCCCGTTTAGCTCTACTTATCATAAACATCTTTTGAAAAAAAAAATTGATTAATGAATGAAATACAAAAGGAAATATTATATTGATCCATCGAGTTAACATGCTTTTTTTTATGTCAACATGTCTTTTTCTTTTACTCAAGGTCAGTGCCGTTGCGACGGGCCGTTATAATGCCAACTAAGGGAAATTCAGGTCATGCGCACGCTGTTTTAAGGTAATAAAGTTTTTTTTGGTTTTGTTTCCTCTGCATTAAGAGTCTGGCGCACGTGGAACATGTTAGTACTATCAATAATTTATGTATCGGGAAAGGTTTTAAGTTTTTTGTTTTAACAACTTGACATTTAAAAACATTTCACGTGAGACCAATAAACTGTTGAGAGATGAATTGAAAAGAAATGAGAAAATACTTCAGTTGATACAGGATATACGTTTAAAAAGGGGTGAAGGGCGGGGACTGGGTAAATAATGGTTATTGAATAGGGTGTGGGCAAAATTCTTTTTGCGTTTGTTCCCTAATGAATTTTTTTGGACCGATTTGTTCGTTGTTTAGTGGCGTATTTTAAGGCATACTCATACCCTATTCGATAAAAAATTTAGTTCAGTTTGTTATAGAAAGCTTTGAGATGAAATGATAGGGATGAGAAGACAAAGAGTAAGATGACATCAATAAGGGCCGGATTTTGACCATAATCGAGATTCAAGAATGAGGATTCCACGGATAGACCGATAGCTTCTGAAATCTGTCAAATATGAAGGTAAATCAATTAAGTATGTTGGCTTTACTTGGAACCTGTCAAAAACAACATACAAATGCTGCCGCGGAGACAATATACTTGAATTTGGGTTAGAGTTTACAGCTTTCCATTTATCTTTTAGTTCTTGAAGTGAGTTGCAGTAATCTGACTTTTATCCTTCTAAATAATATTTTTAAAAAGCTCCACTCCAAAATATCATTAAATTATCATTTATATTTAACCCTTCAAATAAGAGAGACAAGTGACTGGACATGGGGTAGAACTGAGTTAACATCACAATGTAGGATATAGTAAAACTTGGAATGAATCGAGAGATGGTGAATGGATTTATACGCAGCAAGCAACCGGGGTGGGGATGGAGGTACGTCCATTGCATTACACATTTCTTCACGTACCTAGCTTTGAATACCCGTAGGTAAAGAGGCATCCGTCTGCACCTGCAACCACAGCTTGTATAATCTCAGCAAGGCTGCTAGCACACAGTTCGGTCTGGGGAAACAATGAAAGATTTCATTAACCAATAATAGTGTGTGGGGGGGGGGGGGGGAAACAAGGGTTCTCAACATGTATACCTGCAAGTCATTGCTGATGGTTTATATCAGTTGATGAATCTAAGTAAAAATTGATTACCTAATACAGGCCGCCAACCCAACAGCATAAAATTTTTGTTTGAAGTCAATGGATGTTATCAGATTTATACAGTCACTGTGGTCTTCAGAAGAGACCAGATTGAGGTCCCCTTAATCTAATTGTTCCCTATTGAAAGACAGGTAGGGCGGATAGCCAACGTAATGGTAAGAGGCAAAAATTGTTTGCAGGAATTTTCAGGGCAATAAAACATCATGCCCTCTAAATGCATGTAACAGATTCACCGAGAGAATCTCTCTTCGCAGTTTTATTGAGCTCTTATCACCCCTTTTCATCCCTTGGGATTTTCTAGGTATAAATGCTCTGTAAAGAAATAACTTAGCTATTTTAAGTAACAGAGATTGAACTTATAACCAACGAATGGTTTCACTTATAACAACGTATTTTTATTTTTAAGAACTAATCCTTTATCTCATCATTAATGACAGCAACACGTGTAAGACGCTTCGCTACATTACCGTCGTTTACTTTTTCCAATGTAACGTGCATCGTCTTGGCTGAGCCACACGAAAGTTTCATTGCCAATTTAAATTACAACTTATTAAAATTAGGTAATGATAGATTTTAAAAAAACACACAAAAAAAAAAAAACACACACAAAAAACACACACAAAAAACAACAAAAACAACAACAAAAAAACAACAACTTGATCAGATGCGACTTCTAAATGTGAATTTAACTTCTTAGATCATATATAGTAAATAGCTTTTCATCGAGATAACTTTTAAAAAGAACGGGTTATTTGTAGGGCTGGTACTGATTAAATTTTTGTCAGATTAATTGGAAAAACATTTAATCGATTAATTTCGAGTAATTATATATTTTATGACGCATAAACAGATCTCCTTAAGTCGCGGTAACTTCATGGCTCAGCTTCTAAATTTTGGGCCGTAAAACAGCAAATTCGTTCTGGTATGCAAGAAATAAGGAAGAAAAACATTAAAAAAATTATACGAGGGAAGAATATGTAAGTAATAAAAAATATAAATAATTGATAAATCGGATAAATCATTTTTTATTAAATGTTAATCGAATTTTAATCGATTAAATTTTAAAAGATCAATCTATTAATTAATCGTTAAATTCTGCGTCCCTATTTTATTTGGTTATTGGGCGGGTACGATGATTCGATTCTTTACTATAATTTGCCCACCATAAACAAGTATTTTTGCAAACGTTGCCATAATCATCAGTTCAATTATAATCGATTCATCGTGATAATAAGTCAGCCCGCTTTGGTGTTAAAAAAATAA
>MUZC01004603.1:296919-314419 GCA_002072015.1 Radix auricularia | reverse complement strand
TATAAATGTCTTTTAGAATGTTATGAAAATATTTGACATTCGCGTGTCCTAATGTAGCATCTAAAAGGGATTCAGCGGCTAAAATAAAATAACCCTCTTAAATGCTTGTGATAAAACCTTTGGGATTTAGTAGGAAATGGCTTGTTTGACTTAGTATTTAGAACATGTCTATTGATAAACTGAATATTTAGAACATGACTATTGATAAACTGATTAGCATTGTAAGATAAAACCAAGAGCTGAAGTCAGCCCCTTGTTAAAGTAAACAAGAACCAAGAGAAATATATATAAGAAAGATCGAATATGAGATACTACAAGTATCAACTATGAGTAATATATAAGAAAGATCGAGTATGAGATACTACAAGTATCAAGTATGAGTAAAGTATGCGGATGAGTAAATGTCAACTATGAGTAAAGAATAAAAATTAAGAAAGTCAACCAAGAGTTGACGTAAAATATTTTAGTTGGGTAAAGAGGATACGTTGACTAGGATTTGAATATTTCAATGATCAAACAATCAGAATGATATGTTTATTGGTACGTTAAGGCTACATTTGACTATAATTATGCACTGTGGGACTGACAAATTTGATTGAAACACTGTCGAGAAGGGGTGACCTCTACGCGGTTCGACAGACGAGTAGGGTTATGGAGCAGACCACGACCTGAAACCGACAAACCCCTGGCTTGGACAGCCGAAGACCGATGTTAGGTGTTAGGTGCTAGTCATATATGATTACAGTCGCTGTACGGATCTTAGGCAAAGCATCTAGATGCAATGCCGATGATGAAAACCAAAGTACCCGTTGAGGGTCGGGTTACTCCGAAGCGACCGTTTCGTCCCCCTCAAATAACTAGCAACGCTGTTGAGCAGTGCCGGTTTAGGGCCAGGAGCGCCAGCACGGAATAGCAAAAGGTACCGCTAGGAAACGCTTTTGGTCGCCAGCTCTGAGGAAACCTTCCGGTGGGGGTTAAACCCTAGGCAGGTCAGTGATGATTCCACGCTTTGCGGCGATCTAAACTATAGAGACTCGTAAGCTTTGCCGTGGTGGCGCCAAAGTGATACTATGTTGATAGCGAGTCACAGTAGGAAATTCCACACCTCCCTCGGGAGGCACACTTTAGTGGNGGGGGGGGGGGGGGCTTCTCAGTCTTTACGTCCCTTAGGGGGCCAGAGGGCTGAGGGGGTTTTCCGGGAAGCCCCATGAAGAGCGCAGGCTCGGGACTGCTGATTTTCTTCCACATGTAGGATTGAAACAAACGGAGCCGAGGTCATGGTGGAACTCTTCGACGAATATGATTATGTTCAACGCTAACGACTAAGCTTCAGACTTTCTTTGGCTAGAAAGCGTCAAATTTTCTATCATACAATGGAAGCCAGGACTCTGCTGGGGCAACGTACAGTACATCTCTTTCAGGGCGGATTGCTCTAACTATATTTACTATACTCTGCCAACTGACATTTCGTTACTGCAGCCTTACTTCTGACTTTTCCTTACAGCAGCCTTAAAGCAAACTGGATTGTCCTTACTGCAGACTAACTGCTAACTGGATTGTCGTTACTGCAGCCTTACTTCTAATTAGCTTGTCCTTACTGCAGCCTTACTGATAACTGGATTGTCCTTACTGCAGCCTTACTTCCAACTAGCTTGTCCTTACTGCAGCCTTACTTCCAACTAGCTTGTCCTTACTTCAGCCTTACTGCTAACTGGCTTGTCCTTACTGCTAACTGGCTTGTCCTTACTGAAGCCTTACTACTAACTGGCTTGTCCTTACTGCAGCCTTACTACTAACTGGCTTGTCCTTACTGAAGCCTTACTACTAACTGGCTTGTCCTTACTGCAGCCTTACTACTAACTGGCTTGTCCTTACTACAGCCTTACTACTAACTGGCTTGTCCTTACTGCAGCCTTACTACTAACTGGCTTGTCCTTACTGAAGCCTTACTACTAACTGGCTTGTCCTTACTACAGCCTTACTGCTAACTGGCTTGTCCTTACTACAGCCTTACTGCTAACTGGCTTGTCCTTACTACAGCCTTACTGAGTCCAAAGCACTTGACACGGCAAAGCACGAAGGGAAGAGGGCAGGAAGGCGAGGAAATTAGATTTCTTTTACATTTCGGACGTAGGGAGAGAAATGTAGTAGACAGTGGGTCCTGGATAGGCGGTTTCGACCCAACCCCCAAAAAAGCCTCCCCATCATACTCATGGTGAGGGAAGAAGCCGACGGCGAGCCATCACGGTATAAACAGAGAGAGGAAGAGAGGGGAGGTCGCTGGCGAGGCTCGATAGTCACATGCTGTATCAATGAATCGGACACCTTAGGGGAGGTCGTCTTCCAGTGCACTTCTGGATTCCTAGTCTACATACTCGACGCCTGATTTATTTAACATTAAAAATAAGTAGCGGAATTTCCAATTATTAAGACTGTCCGTAACATTCAGCAGCATATACGTAACACGTTTTGAAGCCACAAAGAAAAGTAACACACGCTTATCTTTAATATCACATCTTATAACCAGTGAGCTCACTAACCTTCAGTGTCCCAAATATTTTAATAAGGGAAGTTAATCTTAGACCTCTAATAGCAAAGAGATTAAATCTCGGTAGGCTTACTTTCATTAGCCTTCGATAGAAAATATTCTTTAGCAACGTTATTTGTTTTTCTAGTGTATTACCCGTCAAAAAAGACGGTAGTTTTCAAAATAAATATATTTCAATTGTCCCTTTTGCCTGAAAGCCGTAAAGAGTCTAGTGAATAATCAGAAAATGTCGTGACAAAGAGATAAAAATTAAATCTCTTTACCACATAGAGCAATTTATGCGTACGTTCCAAAACAGTTATTTTTGTGCAGCAATTTTTAGCAATGCTTTATTTAGCGCATTTTCGAGAAGTCGAATGCGCTATTGCACCCGTTTTGTCCGTCCGTCCGTCCGTCCGTCCGTCTGTCATCACCCTTGATCTCAGCATCCATAAGTCCTAGACCCATGAGGTATATATGTTTTTTGTATGTCCTGACCTGCCATTTGTGCATCAACACTCAAATACTCGATCCGTTAAAAAACCCCGTTAAAACTACCAAAAAATATTTCGAATCGAGAGGTAACACTAGCGCAGGGAACGGCCGCCATTGCCGGAAGTCGAATACATAGTTTTTCAAGCATTGAAGAGTGGTGCGAAAGCGTGCAAAAGAATTAGTTTTTTTTTTAGTTGACGTCATTAGAATATGTGTAAAAGTTTAGAGAGTTTTACGTGATCATTTGTGGTGACTTGTAGTTAGATTAAAGAGAAAATAAATTTTTTTAAAATATAAAGAAATGACTTTTAAATTAAAAAAATGTCAGGTATATTCATTACACAAGAAAATTCATAAAAATATGTCTAAAATCTAAACACAATTACTGATAACTACATAATGCTGATATCTAACATAAGTACTGATACATAATACGAAAATGCGCTAACACGTCCTGAATTCCAATAGGGACCAGGCTTAACATGATTTTTTTTTTAGCGGCGCGCTTTCTAAAATCTTCATTGCCTGTTTACATAGCATTACGAACGAACGTACATTAGCAAATTATATGGATTGATAATTAGGGCAACATTCCTTACTTGTTGTTAATGCGCTAAACATAACATTTTTTTTCTTTTTAAGTTTCATCAACAAAACATTTTTTAAATCTGTAAATTCTCTGACAAGCTTTAAAAATATTAATTTAAAAAAACCGGCAGGGAAGAGAAAGAATGTAACCGGAAACGGCACATAAACGAAGGCCATTCTCCAGAAATGGGCAGTATTAGATTGACGTGATACACCATTCCATATTTCCTATACAAAAGGGACAGATATTGATCACAAAATACAGGAGCGGCGTAAATTGGATACCCCCACTCCTTTTAACACTACATACAAACCGTGACACGTAATCGATTGTACACTACTTCATTGACATGTAATCACCACCCCGACATTTGGCCCGGGCTAAACTCTAATATTAGAATCTGATGAATCCATCGTGTTTTACTAGTGATGACCGATCGAAAACAAGTGATCTTTTGGGCCGTTAGCGGTGCGTTACATGGCACGGTGCAGCCATGTATACCCATCGGTCATCGCTCTCTCTGGAGGTGTGTGTGGCTAACTGGATATACATTGCACTGCATTGGCTAGTGCCGTGTACTACTTCAGAGGCGGCAGCACTGCCATGAAATAGGGGTCGATGATGTAACATGGAGTGAATAAACACAATTGAATGTCGTGGCCAACCAAGTTTTGTTTTACGTTTCGGCCAATGTTTTCTATGATAATTGTGTAAGTATTGTTGATTTTGATTTAAAGAGACAACATTTTCGTGTAACTTTTGGTTAAAACCAATTTGTATCTTACGTCTACTCGGCCCACGTTATGCGACTGATAACTTTCCCGTCTAGAAGTCGGCACCGAGAATCAAAGGGCACCCATCAATACCCCACCTCTACGAAACTAAATACTTTCCCGGGATATAAGACATTCCCCAAAATGATATCCGTAATGCCAGTGAAGGAATCTGGTTTACGGCAAACTATTTGAATTTTAATTAAAAATAATAAAAGAATTATAATTTATTTATTTACTTTGTAGTTGATAATGTTGAAGCACGTCGTGGTTTACGAATATTGTTCCAACAACGTCGTTAATTTAAGATTTCGAACTTGACGAAAAGTTTCGTTGAACTAAAATTTTCAAATTTCGTTTCGAATGTAATGTTTAAAAAGTTTCTCGCGAAGAAAACAACTGTAATCGTCTCGACATTGACGACACATCACACTGAGCGGTTATTGTCGTTTCTGAAACCTTTGAGGTCAACAAGTATTCTATAAACCAAACAGCTGTAAGAGGCAATCCATTCAAGGGATTGTTCCCTGCATCACCCACACCATCAAGTTTTGACTACAGTGACCCAAGAACATGATTATTTGAAGTGGAAGGCTATAGACTCGTCAACTCGAACACTTACAAACACGGTACAGACAACTCTCTCAGAACAACCACATCCCCCGCATTCTACAAGTACCAACTGTTGCCCCTGGCCTTTTCAAAACCCACAGGCCAACGGGAGGGGTTAGTCGCCGACACCATCATTATCCCCACAACCACGGCTGTCACCATCAAGTCATGCTAATCCCCTAATGCTAACGAATAAGCACTCATCCCGTCAGGGGCGTGCCTGCAAAATACAATTAGACGCGAAAACAGGAGCCGGGAACGCGATTAGTGTGGAGCCACGAGAGGGTTCTTCCCTAATCGCCATCTCCAAGTGCCGAGCCTCCCCTGAGAGCAACATGGTGTGTGTTTTCTTTCGTACACTCCCGGGTCAAGATGATGGGTAACTGCAGATTGTTCCTGATATCATTGGTTCCATTATCACCATCATCATCACCACCACCATCATCACACGGTATTGTTATTGTAGAGCTGCGAGTTTTCTTGGCTGTGATGTGTTGTATTTGAGATGTTCGTTCATTTCAGTTTAACGTACTCGACAATGCTAACGTCAACATCTTTTTTTCCCGTGTGTCCCAACACTCTTAAACACACGGAGTGGCGTACACATCAGGATAGATTGTTTCTACGTGTTGTCATTCCAAGTAATTTTTTAACACACACAGTCATTTTTAGAGGGTAAATATGGTTTATTGACAGTGTGAAACTAACATTTGAAAATGAACAAACACAACAATAAAATGTCATAAGTTTTGTCGTTCTGAGTATAACACTGCATGACATTCATAATCCAATAATACCCCGAACCCGTCACCCCGTGCAATTAATGATACCCCTGATCCCTCACTCCGTGCAACCAATGATACACTGATCCCTCAATCCATACAATCAATGATACCCCTTACCCCTCACTCCGTTCATTCTTTGATACCCCTGACCCCTCACTCCATACATTCAATGATACCCCTGACCCCGTACCTCGTGGGTACTATCAATGACCATCTCAACATGGGTCATAAACTCCCTCTCGCAATGACCTCGTGGCCACTCCCTATCGGGGGGGGGGGGGTTCATTGACCCTGTGTCCAGCTTAAGGTCTCTGTCCTTATCGAATTATAATGTTAAACCTTAATCCCTAAAATTCAAGTGAATAAGGGATTTTCTCTTTTCTTATTTTTAATAATAATACAGGGAGTGGTGCACTGTGATTTCTCTTATTTTTCCGATAACATTTCTTCATATATGCTATGGTAGTGGAACAAAGCAAGTAGCTATTTCAAAAGCGCGAACCAAACGCGTTTAATGTGACGGCGTTCAATGTGACGGCGTTCACGGTGACGGCGTTCAATGTGACGGCGTTCAATGTGACGACGTTCAATGTGACGGCGTTCAATGTGACGGCGTTCAATGTGACGGCGTTCACGGTGACGGCGTCCAATGTGACGGCGTTCAATGTGACGGCGTTCACGGTGACGGCGTTCAATGTGACGGTGTTCAATGTGACTGCGTTCAATGTGACGGCGTTCAATGTGACGGCGTTCAATGTGACAGCGTTTAATGTGACCGTACATGTCTAAAGATAAATGAGACTAGCAAAAAATGACATCTAAAGCTGATGCGTACAGTAATTTATCTACATGTAAATTCAAAGTTTCCAATCAGTTTTTGTCGACTGACTCTTCAAAATATTTTGATGCAAGTTTTATTTGTGGTGATTTCTTAAGAGGTAATATAGTCATTGCGACATCGTCAGGGCCACTTCTGATGAATCATTTGAAGCAGGGAAATGTGGGAATGGCCAACTATCAAAAGTAGACACGAAGGGAGGGACATGTATGGGGAGGGGTCGACCTTTACTGCAGCCCCAGGTTAAAAAAGAAAACAATCCACAACTACTGGTTGAATGCGGGAACGCGTTAAAGAAAATCGAATTATTTTACTGAGATAAATTTTTAATGCTTGAGGTATGTCCCGTGTTTGCGCCTGTTTCTGGTGCGCGTTAGATTGTTAGACAGCACGTTGACTGTTAAATAGATGAGCTTATTTTTATTAACAAAAAAAAAAAAAAAAAAAAAAAGAGCTGCAAGATTCATTACTGTAATGTCTGTTAATGAATATGATAATATGAAAATTTACTTTCAGCATTTAACTTATGTTGATTAGTGTAATAAATTTTGATGAGGACATTTAAACATATTCCAAGCAAATTCTTTTTTTAAAAAAGTTCAGGAAAATGTATGAAAAGAATAATAACTCAAACTTAGCAGCCAAACGTTTGCCAGATCTGAAAATGGACACTAATGCTTACAAGCACGTTTATCATCATCACTAACACATTCAGTTGTATTGTACAGGACCGATGGAATAGTGCGTCCCATTCACATCACTTTGGTGGGAGTAACGGGGGGGGGGAGGCAGTGGGCGGGTAACAAAGGTCAAGGCCTCGTTCTAGAGTCCGATTATTTATCCCTTGGAACTTATTTACCCACGACGTTCTCACGCGACAAGACGCGAACACAGAAGAGGAAATCTAATTTTCCAGAGAACTGCTCGCAGGCACCACGCGTTTCTACGATTGCAAGGCCTGCCCGTGGATATCCGACAAATTTCGTTAGGGTGTGTCTCTTTTGGCTGAATTAGGACTTGACTCAACCAGTAGGAGCACAGTGACAGTGAAAGGAGGAATAGGTTGAATCCGTTAAGTGTAATTGCTGACAGTACAATGAATACAAAAAAAAAATATGGTCTTAGAGCAGATGAAGCACAATCTGGTGACTAATAAACCAGACAATGTAAAACTAAACATTATGAAACTAATAGGCGATGTAGGCAATATACAACTAGGCAATATACTACTAGGTAATATAAAACTAAACAATAGAGTGAGTTTTTACAATTAGAATAAAGAGATGCATGCTACTCCTTAGATGGTTATAAAAATGTTCTCTGAAACAGTTCGAATAATGCGAGCGGGCGATATCGATATCTGGTCTTTGTTATTTATTACGACGTTACCACGCGGCCATTCGTGTACCAGACTTAAGATAGGACGCCAAACTTAGTACGTACAATACATTTTTTGTTTATTGTGTGTCCACGAGGGACAATGAATAAAAGAAAGAGAGAGAGAGAGAAGAATGTAATATCCACAATGAAGCTGTAGCCGTGATCCATAGACGTGGTCCCGCGACTAACACTATCTCACCGTTGCCGGCTTTATTTAACTCCACGGCCCGCAGCCCCAGAATCCGCTGCTCTATTTACTTTCTCGTAAACTGTCTAATGATCTCATTTGTACGTGGGAAGCCGCCTGTCCATATTTCGGCCCCATTCCTAACCGTGAGCCCCTGGGGCCAGATCGATATACAGTAGACGCCACCAGGAAACCGGCGTGACATCTACCAGGCACTCTGCCGCTGACCGTGGTCTGTGGGACATTCTCAATGAGAGCTTCTAGTCTAACGTTTCACGTTCTAGGTACACTTCGATATAGGTTAATATTTTGGAACTTATACATTTAATTGCTAACTAACGTATGAAATGGCGAAATCGTTACGTCCGTAAACTAACATACACACATAATCTAAATGTAGACCTTTTTGTGCAGCTAAACAATGGAATTCTCTACCATTACAAATCCGAAGCATTCAATGAGTCTAGTCCTTCAAGACTGCACTTAAGACACATCTTTTCAAAATTTATTTTCAAAATTAATGAAAAACTATTTCTTTTAACAACTAACGTAGCTTTTTGTTTTATGTAATGTAATTAATGTGTTTGTTTTGGTATGAATTCTAATTTATTATTTATATGTATGTTACTACCTTCGTGTTAAGCGATGTTAGCCCAGTTCCTTACTGGGATACAGCGTTATATAAATTTAATTACCTATTTATTATTATTATCAATACTTAAAAATTATAAAGAAGCACTCACACTTGTCTGAGATTATAAGTTTTTTTATGCATAGTCCAACATGATAAAGGGCTCATGATGGTGAGCAGCATTTGAAAGAGCTCTGTTATTGTGTCTGTTATATTTCTCCTGCACAATTTGACGAAAGACGCCATTAAATTCCAAAACATCCAAAAACATACACATTATGCAACAATGTCAAGACATATGTGTTTATGTTTCAAAGAGTGGTAGCCAACACGCCACTCATCGACTGTCCACCGAAACCAGATCTCCTGGACAAAAACAATGTTTTCAGCATATCTGTTACTTATTAACTGACTCTGGCCCATGCGTAACTTTAAATTAAAAAAAAATAATGCAAAGAAAATTAAACGGTATTAATTTCCGAGCCATCAGCAAATGATCGCTTAAAATGATTTCCGCGCATTAATGTAATGCGGCAGCCAACAAATAGATCAATATTCAACAATAATAGGAGCCATAGTGATCATTGAATTGATCGTGGGCCTTTAAGGAATATCAAAAGTAGAGGAAGACTAACGCGAGGTTGCATGATGTCTTGGGATATATAAAGCAAGAAATAAATACTTAAAAACAACATCATGATGTCTTAGGTTATCTTGACACAGAACGAAATATTATAAGATTAAAAAAAAACATTTCATGGCTTCAGAGGCGTCACTAGGGTTGGTGTTACCCGGGGCGGTAGGTCATGGTGTCACCTTCTCAAGACTTACCCCATGGAACTCCTCTGAGTCTTCCAGTGCCAAATAACGGGAACAGATAACTTTTACATTTTTGTTGTCACCCTTTGTGATGGCGACCCGCCCCACCGCACCCCTAGTGACGCCACTGCATGGGTTTATTACCAAAGAGATCCATACTGCAATGAATTTTCATGATGTCTGAGATAATAATAAGAGATATTAATCAATTCTACAAGACAGTTCAATCCCGTTTGATTTTTTTATGTAACCGGAACAACATTAAATGAGTATTGGAGTTTAGAGATATATATGTTTATAAGTTTAAGGCAGTAATGTAAAAAAAAAAAAAAGGAACAACTTAACCCTACTTTAAATTTATGATGTTAGTTTGGCTTAGGTAATACTAATGGTAATCAAAGAACAAGTTTTATTTATTTTCTGTTTTTGTTTTTTTTTTTTTTTTTTTTTTTTTTTTTTTTTTTTTTTTTTTTTTTTTTTGTGTTGTGACAAGGATTCTCATTTTTTCACCCATGAATGTTTTTATTTTGGACACACCTCAAGGGCTTAACCTTGACCGGATCTATTTTCTGTATTGTCCTTTTCTTTTGGCGCCCCAAGCACATGCTTATACTTCCTTATCGAGCCCTAGCATGGCTCATTGATATTCACAAGAATGAAAGGTTCTGGTTGATGCAAGCAAATCCCATAGCGAATAGTGGGTCGTGTATCAGAATGGGTCAGTGTCTTCCGTGGTCTTGTTCGTTTTGATTAAATTGGGGTTGTAGGAGCCAACTGTGAGGGGAAGAACTGGGGCTGTGGTAAGCGGTGGTCGGTAAGGAGGGTGAATGGAAGCAGGGGGTGAGAATGGTCCATTTCAATACTAAATCGAATCATCGCCTCACCCTTTTCTCCCTTAACCACATCAACACTTGATACTGAGATGGGCGAACTGTTGTTAGTCGAGTGATGGAGGAAAGGGAGGGAGGGGGGGGGAGAAGGACTAGAATAGTTGGCGTGTACAGAAATATTTATGGTTAAATTAGATGAAACGAAATTAAGGTTGTGGGTAAAATATGTATTTTATATAATTATGTATTCCTTATTTCTAAACTGTATGCAAATAGTAATTTTAAAAAGAGATGTTAACTTATTATTGAATGGATTTCACAATAAATCCTCCCTTGCTCAGTAAACAAATGACGTCATTGATGCAAGAGTCTCTTTTTTTTGGACAGTAGATTAACAATTTAAATCTTATGGTGACTGTTGACATTTTTTTTTTTTTGTTTGTTTGGTTGGTTGTTTGTTTTAAAAAATTAGGATTATGCTTTAAATTGTATAACAAAACAAGGGACATGCGTAAATTAACTTTTAATAAAAACTACGTAACAACTTTATTGCCATAATTGAAGTTATTGCTTGAAATCTTGAGTGGTCTACAGCAGTGCTTCTCAAAGTGGTGGTCCTACAATGGAATATTTCAATGGAACATGTAACGACAACCTAACATCCAGTTCACTCCTAGGTCCAAATTTACACCTACCTTCTAATCCCCGACAAAGCAACAATTTCCGACCTACTTCATCACAACCTAACAATCTCAATCCCCACTTCCGCGTCTGCGAGAAATAACATACAGATAAAAGCAACAGCTTAGATCTAACAAATTTAGCGTCTGATTGAACGTTAACCTTCGTGCCGGGACTCAGTTCTCAGTGTTATGGATGTGCACGGTACAGTAAGCATGTGTGGAGTGAAGCGGGAATAATGTGCTGGAGATGGATGCAGAGCGGTGCTTTCAAAAGTAATACAATTTGCCTTGAAGACTCTATTAGCGAATATCCGTGATATCACAGCGATAAAACCACGTCCCGGCAATGTCGTTAAATAAGCCCCGCAGGTCCACCAAGAAAACTTTGGGGGGGGGGAGGGGATCCCCTAAATTGTCGTCCATGAGGTCACTGCGAAATTGAAGGTATATGTACCTATATATATAGATCTATATATGGCTCAAATTTTTGCGTTAAAAAAGGTCTCGGTGCCATATCGTATTTAGATGATGCATTATGTGAGCGTAAAATACAAGCTTAAATAGTTGTTTGTTGCATTTGTTGAGCCCACACAAATTCATTGATCAGCAAGACAAAGGGATTTAAAAAGAAATTTCCGCAAATTGAGTCATAACGTGCTATTTGGGGCTCAACATGCATAGAAATAGCGCATGTATTAAACACGAAAATGCTGGATCTCTCTGAATCATTAAAAAAAAAAGCCCCACTTAACAATTATTTGAACTTGTTAGTTAGAGAAAAAGTATTTACGAGAGGAATACCCCATATGCCGAGTATTACACATGAGCAGGTGAAGAAGTAAAAGAAATATAGGTCAGAACCATGTCCACACCCCCCCCCCCACCTCCAACCCCAGGAACCTCTGTAATTAAAATGAAACCCATCTCAGGTATTTTCGCCACACTAGAGCGAGCTGGCGCTAATCAGGCGCGGGGCTGGCATCAAGCGCACCGCTGTTTGAACGCCGCTTATTTTTGCCCGAGTTAATTTGCCATGTTTGTTGATGTTCACCGTTTGTTGATATTTGCGCTTGTTTGTTGATATTTGGCATCGGATCCACCGATAAACTGAACTCTTTTCCCAACGAAATGTTCGCGTTTTGTTGTTGTTTTTGTTTTGTGTTCTTTTTTTTTTTTTTTAAACAAATTTTCAGACCCGCTCTTCTCCCTTTCCGTTTAAGGGGGAAAAACACTACCCAGTTATTTTCCGAAGAGAAGGAACGTAGAGTTCTTGGGGTAAGCGGGGAAGACGGTATAGGCAAGAGATCACAATAGATTGAAACGTATGTCAGCAATATAGAGTTTAATTTTTATATGTATGTCTGAGTGCTTGCGCGTGTGTAAGTGTGTTTTGGGTGATAATTAATACGGGAATGGGAAACCCAGGTTTACGACCAACTTTAATGTACGAGTAACTACGACAATGTACGAGTAACTACGACAATGTGCGAGTAACTACGACAATGTCCGAATATCGACAATTTACGATTAACTACGACAATGCACGAGTAACTACGACAATGTCCGAAAATCGACAATTTACGATTAACTACGACAATGTACGAGTAACTACGACAATGTACGAGTAACTACGACAATGTCCGAATATCGACAATTTACGATTAACTACGACAATGTGCGAGTAACTACGACAATGTACGAGCAGAGGCGTCACTAGGGTTGGTGTCACCCGGGGCGGTAGCTCATGGTGTCACCCGGGGCGGTAGCTCATGGTGTCACCCGGGGCGGTAGCTCATGGTGTCACCCCCTCATGATTTAATCCATAGAACTCCTCCGGGTTTTCCAGTGCCAAATAACGGGAATATATAGAATTTTATGGTCTTGTGTCACCCCCCTGATGGTTCCACCCGCGGCGGCCCGCCCCTCCGCACCCCCTAGCGACGCTACTGTGTACGAGTAACTACGACAATGTGAGAGTAACTATGACACTGTACGAGTAAATATGACACTACGAGTAACTATGACACTGTACTAGTAACTATGACACTGTACTAGTAACTATGACACTGTACGAGTAACTAACCAAATTCACGACTCTTATTTCCGTGATACAAGTTGAGAGACATCAAGTCCAACCTTTTACAGCATGCTTTCAGTTAAAAGTGTTAAAGCGAGCCAGTGGGAATGTTGAAACCATTGGCTCTTGTTGTTTTACCTGTTATCACGTGACTGTTTACTGGCCCAGATGGAGACCTGACGTGATGTCAACATCAATTTTGATAATCATACGTTTTTACACATAAACAGCTAGAAGTACACAACTTACATTGATGATTACATACAACTTACATTTCTGCTAGCATACAACTTACATTTCTGCTGGCATACAACTTACATTTCTGCTAGCATACAACTTACATTTCTGCTAGCTTACAACTTACATTTCTGCTAGCTTACAACTTATATTTTTTGCTAACATACAACTTACATTTTTTGCTAGCATACAACTTTCACTTTTTGCTAACATACAACTTATATTTCGGCTAGCCATGTCCCTAAATTTGACCAAAGCAGTGATAAACGAATCTCAGCCATTCAGCTGACGATGGAGCAAGTAAAAAAAAAAACAACAACAATTTTTGGCTCATTTTAAATATATTTTCCGATTCGTTAAACTTTCCCCATTTTAAGAACCACTGTTGAGTAGGAAAAAAAAATCCTTTAACTCTAGCCGAACGTGTTTCTTTGGTTGAATGTGGTACAGCTCTTGCCACAGTTTATAGCACCGCGCCGATTAGTTCTCTAAAACCGCTCAGATCTCTTGTGGCCCTCTTACCGTTAAGATGGTCCTCACGTGTTACGTCTGCCCGAATGGTAGACACTCACCTGCCCATGCGCGTGCACGGTGTCGGTGCTCACACGTGCGTGCCTCGTTTCGAGCTGAGCCTCCCCCCCCCCACGCGAGAGCGTACGGGCGATGACGTTTGGTAAGCTTGCAGGCACCAAAGCTACGGCCTTCTGACGCCCCGTCATGCAAGTCAGATTCCGATCTCAAGTTTTATGAGAGGTAGCTGGGAAGATGCGCACCAGAAGCAAGGTGGAAAGCTGAGTTTGTAAAAGCAGAGGCGCCCCGGATAATTAGGTCATTTACCGTCCCATTTGTTTTGTCAACGTGTGGAAACAAATCTTGGAAGGAAATCTAAGAGTATCCCCTCGATGCTTAGCGGATTCCTAGGCGGTATTCATCCATGTTAACCTGGTATCCATTTCTTGCCAGGAGGTATAAATTCATGGCAATGTATTTCTATTCGTCCTAGGTCGATTTCACTTAACAATAAAATTTATGCAAAATAAATGTACTGCTTGGTCGGCTTTAATCAGGTACATGAAACCTTCAACCGGTGAGCCGAATCCAACCCAGCAAAAATTCTATTAATAAAAAAATTACCCGTAAAAACAAAGTAATTGACTATAAATCCCTTATATGAGTCAGAACTAAAAGTATTGATTATGTTTAATATAATACGCACCGCGCCACAAACACTTACAGACTGAACGTGGCTGAACTCCCATTGCTGTAAAACGGAGGTGGTCATCGATGGTTGGAGTGATATGCAGTGCACCGTAGGGGTCAACTATCTTATAGCATACGGCTTCATAGAGATACATAGAGATACATAGAGATACATAGAGATACATAGAGATAGACTAAAAATACATTAATTTAATTACGTTACTTTCGATCGATCTGAAATATTGATACAATGCATTGTTAGGTGACACAAATCTATGTGCAAAATTTCAGATTGATAGGATCATGAGAAGTGTGTCATTTTAAATCCCTTATAATAGCCTCACCGTCGTCTCTCTCTCTCTCTCTCTCTCTCTCTCTCTCTCTCGTGGTCGGTCGGGCGGAACAAAAAAAAAGTACAAAATTATCAACTTCCTGTGATGCTATCCAGCTGATATTTTGCACATAGACTCGTTTCACCTAACAATGCATTGCATCAAAATTTCAGATCGATCGAATATTCTTTAATAAAATTAATGCACATTTTAGTTTATCGCTCTGAAACTCAATGTCGGCCGTCTGCTATTGTTCACCTCCACGTGCTCCGGAGTTCAGTCCACCCATCGGTGACCACAGCCCCCCCCCCCAATTTTACAGCTAGGGGAGTTCAGTCACGTTCAGTCTGTAAATGTTTGTCGCGCGGTGCATATTATTTTCAATATAATCAATACTTTTAGTTCTGTCTGATATATACGGGTTTTATAGTCAAAAACTTTGTTTTTACGGGCTGTTTATTTACTTTTGTTTTTCCGCGGACGGGTGGGACCACGACACACACACTCTCACACACACACACTCACACACACACACACACTCACACACTCACACACACACTCACACACACACACTCACTCACACACTCACACACACACAGAGAGAGAGAGAGAGAGAGAGAGAGAGAGAAAAGACGGTGAAGTTAATATAATGAGTTTAAAAATATAATCGCATTGTCATTATTCAAATAGCTGGAAAGCTTAACGAAAACAACAGGATAGCGACAACTGTTTATTAAGCACGTTTGTACTCGTTATTAAAATGTTTATGGTGATGCCCCGATTACTATTATTATTTGTGATACAAAATACAAAACGTTCCAAATGTGGCTCAGACATTGACTGTGTTTGAGAATCATCGAGTTAGTATTTTATTAAAAAAAACAAAAACCCAACAACAACAACAACAACATTTAGAGGACCCTTGACCTGATTGCTCGATGAAGAAACGACACTGGAAAAGTCTGATCGGTTCTCTTAAAACTCATTATTAAAAAAAAATCATTAAAAAATGGTTTTGCATTTGTATAAAAAAAATGAATTAGTGAAGCTCCTAACCTCATAATTTCATCGATGGCCGACACGTGTAGATTTCTGGGGTCTTTTGTTGAGACGAAAATAGAAGGTGCGCTACTTGTACCGAACATCACGTATTTCATCCATGAACAACTCTTCCGACAGACGCCGGTCTTAAATTTCATTATACTGAATCCATACGAGGGGGGCGCTAGTAGAAACGCGTGCAACAGAAAGAAGTCCCGGCCCCGACTGAATGGTGTCAAATGTAAACAAAAGTTAACAATGGAAATGTGGTGAGTCAAACATTAGGGCCTGAGGGATTTTTATTTTGCTCTCTCATATTCTTTAGGCTGACGTGAAGGTGAGAAGGCTGTTAAATTTTAGGTTGATATGGATCACTAGACTATAGCATTGTACACCAGACGATGACATTGTAACAAGAACGTGACATTGTACCCCAGAATATGACATTGTACCCCAGAATATGACACTGCACACCAGACTATGACATTGTACCCCAGAATATGAAACTGTACACCAGACTATGACATTGTACCCCAGAATATGACACTGTACACCAGACTATGACATTGTACCCCAGAATATGACACTGTACACCAGACTATGACATTGTACCCCAGACTATGACATTGTACACCAGACGATGACATAGTATGGACCGTGCTATCAGAAGAACACTCAGCTAATTTCAGATACATTTCAAGTGAAAGCAAAGTATAATTCAATAATATCTAGTGCCCTCCTTGTAGCCCATAGTTTTGTAACTTACACCCTGATGTCAATAGTGTCTACAAATATATTAAATTAGACTTACACTTAAAATTTAGTGTATTGATGTAAACAAAAACTATTGAAAACAACAATAGAACTATTCCAGCTACACAAAGTAAAACTTGATGGTTTGTGTCTTCCCCCGTCATGGACACTACTAAGGTGTAACTACTACAAAATACTATTACACATTGATGTTATTGGCTTTCTCCGTGAATGATTCGGGGACTTTAAAAATGTTTTACGGGCTTTAATTCTTAGACAATCTCCGACAACTCCATCCCCACCTACCCCTACCCCCAAAGATTTAATGAATTAATTACATCCAGCTCAGGTAATTTTTCCCCAGCCTTCGTCTCAGATTGTAACTAAACAACCGTAATAAATAATATTTTTGTCTATGAATCCTTTATATGAGACATAACTAAACGTATTGATTTTGTTCAATATAATACGCACCGTGCAACATACCGTGATAGACCCCTGTGACATTCAGGGCTGGAGTAAAACTCCAGTGACCAGTGGAGGTCTACTACAGCTGTATAGATTATCTATCTATCTATCTATCTATCTATCTATCTATCTATCTATCTATCTATCTATCTATCTATCTATCTATCTAATCTAATCTAATCTAATCTAATCTAATCTAATCTAATCTAATCTAATCTAATCTAATCTAATCTAATCTAATCT
>MUZC01004603.1:263558-280698 GCA_002072015.1 Radix auricularia | reverse complement strand
AACTATGTATTCGACTTCCGGCAATGGCGGCCGTTCCCTGCGCTAGTGTTACCTCTCGATTCGAAATATTTTTTGGTAGTTTTAACGGGGTTTTTTAACGGATCGAGTAACTGAGTGTTGATGCACAAATGGCAGGTCAGGACATACAAAAAACATATATACATCATGGGTCTAGGACTTATGGATGCTGAGATCAAAGGTGATGACGGACGGACGGACAAAACGGGTGCAATAGCGCATTCGACTTCTCGAAAATGCGCTAAAAATGTTCTAGATAAAATGTGGTGTAACGATTGTTAAAAACAACCCGGTCAGAGAACTGTGTGAGTTGAACTGCTAAACATTTTCTCTAATCCAACTTGGTGAGTTGAACTGCTAAATATTTTCTCTTATCCAACTTGGTGAGTTGAACTGCTAAATATTTTCTCTTATCCAACTTGGTGAGTTGAACTGCTAAACATTTTCTCTTATCCAACTTGGTGAGTTGAACTGCTAAATATTTTCTCTTATCCAACTTGGTGAGTTGAACTGCTAAATATTTTCTCTTATCCAACTTGGTGAGTTGAACTGCAAAACCTTTTCTCTAATCCAACTTGGTGAGTTGAACAGCTAAACATTTCCTCTAATCCAAATCCATGAACGCTCTATAAATATAAGCGATGGCTCTTACCCGGTGAGGGCTGGTTGTACGTGGGGGGGGAGGGGGTGGTGCGCTGAACCTAATGTTAATATTTCATTAAACCTAAGATGAATATCATATCTACATAAACAGAAAGTTTGAAAACTATGGGAACTAAAAGACGCGAAGAGACCAGATCACTAGGTACGAATAAAATAAGGTTATGCAAATCTTCAGAACGATCATTAAAACTGTAGATAGAGCTGTCAGTTCTGCTAACAATACAGGTAAATTCAGGTATGACACCGATCAAATCCAGGTGTGACACGAAGGAATGTGCGGGGTAAATTCAATCAGATCTGAGGACTGCCGATAAGAGTCAGACAGGTCAAAACTATGACATGATGTGCCATTAAGATCTCAGTGGATTCAATCTATTAATCTCGTTATAAACGCGTGGAGAGAATATCGAACGAGATGGGTTGTTTTTTTTCAGTTGGGGGCCGGGTTGAAATGCTTGGTCTCATAAGCTCTGGGCTAGACTCTTTCACCTGGCTAATGATGTTCTGTAGAGAGGGTGAGAGACGGTGTAGAAATACGGGGAGAGAGAGGGAGGGAGAGAGAGAGAGAGGGTAGGAAGGCAGAGAGATAGTGAGTAGTATAATACCAAAAAGCTTTGCATGGGAATCTCCTTAAATGTCATGGGAGATATTTGTTTATCATAGTATTCCTACTTCACGGCTGGAGTTCTCCGTCACTTTGTGCTACAAAAACATTCCCTGGGATTTTGTCGAGTGATACGCCTCTGATTAGATTTGTCGTGTTATACGATAACTGTTGCCCCGTTAGTAAGCAACAGCTTGATACATTCCTGCGGGCGACGAAATCTGTCATAGTTGTTACTCATATATAAAATATTTTAAATACCTGATAACAACAATATAAATGTTACTCGAAACTCGCTTGCCAGCGTACTTGCAGCTATTTGAAAGCAATAACTAAATCTAAAAATATGAGGGTATTGAGGGAGGGTATTTCTTCTCTACACAGTAACTTTTAAAATAAATTTGTAACATCTACTGGTGTTGAAATATTAGCAGCAGCACACAGATCACAACTTTATTGATTTCTAATGTCAAAAAGAACTGAATATGCTATGCAAGCTTAAAAAGAAAAAAAAAATCAATTTGTCATTGTTTAATCCCAGACCTCATAATTCTGCACTTGTTCCAACGAACCGTCGACTTAAAACCTCCGTTAATGTATTCCAGTCATACAGATTTGGGGGTCGACACACGCTTCCCAGTAACCACCAGCAAGAAACAGGACAAAATATTGATATGGACAACTACTTTTTTAAAAAAAACTTTCAGACAACTCAACTATTATTGTATAAGAAACGGCACGAGGCTGTGTCTTTTGCCTTTCGTGCAGTTGAGAGCTGCTTTACCAAGGTAATTATCGCATGATGAACTAGGAGATTAGGAGGGAATGACACTCGCTGGTGGGGCCATGGGCTGTCTGAAGTAAGCAGGTGATAAGTGTAGGTGTGAAACGATGGCTCGCGATTGTTGCTTTATGATAACCTGGTGAGAACAGTTAAAACTGCAGTTGGCATACAGACGACAGCAAGCTCGGGAAAGAATGTGGCGAAATGCACTTGTCTTTGATCCGTGAGGAAAGAACAAGCCTGAAATAGTTGATAGGGTACAAGCAAGACTAGTGTTGATCGGGTACAAGCCAGACAATGGTTGGTCTGGTACAAGCAGACAAGTTTCGATAGGGTGCAAGCCAGACAATGGTACATAAGGTACAAGCCTGACAATGGTTGATAAGGTACAAGCCAGACAATGGTTTATCTGGTACAAGCCAGACAATGGTTGATAAGGTACAAGCCAGACAATGGTTGATAAGGTACAAGCCAGACAATGGTTGATCTGGTACAAGCCAGACAATGGTTTATCTGGTACAAGCCAGACAATGGTTTATCTGGTACAAGCCAGACAATGGTTGATAAGGTACAAGCCAGACAATGGTTTATCTGGTACAAGCCAGACAATGGTACATAAGGTACAAGCCAGACAATGGTACATAAGGTACAAGCCAGACAATGGTTGATAAGGTACAAGCCAGACACTGGTTTATCTGGTACAAGCCAGACAATGGTTGATAAGGTACAAGCCAGACAATGGTACATAAGGTACAAGCCAGACAATGGTTGATAAGGTACAAGTCAGACAATGGTTTATCTGGTACAAGCCAGGCAATGGTTGATAAGGTAAAAGCCAGACAATGGTTGATAAGGTACAAGCCAGACAATGGTTTATCTGGTACAAGCCAGACAATGGTTTATCTGGTACAAGCCAGACAATGGTTGATAAGGTAAAAGCCAGACAATGGTTTATCTGGTACAAGCCAGACAATGGTTGATAAGGTACAAGCCAGACAATGGTACATAAGGTACAAGCCAGACAATGGTTGATAAGGTACAAGCCAGACAATAGTTTATCTGGTACAAGCCAGACAATGGTTGATAAGGTACAAGCCAGACAATGGTTGATTGGGTACTATACAGACAAAGGTTGATCGGGTACTACACAGACAAAGGTTGATAGGGTACAAGCAGACAATGGTTGGTAAGGTACAAGCTAGACAATGGTTGATCTGGTACAAGCCAGACAATGTTGATTGGGTACTATACAGACAAAGGTTGATCGGGTACTATACAGACAAAGGTTGATAGGGTACAAGCAGACAAAGGTTGATCGGTTACTATACATACAAAGGTTGATCGGGTACTATACAGACAAAGGTTGATAGGGTAACAGCAGACATGGGTTGATGGAGTGTAAGCCAGACAAAGGCTGTTAAAGTACACGCTAGACAGTATTTGATCGGGTACAAGCCAGACAATGGTTTATCAGTTACAAGCAAGACAATGGTTTATTAGGTACAAGCAAGACAATGGTTTAATAGGTACAAGCAGAAAATCTTTGATGGGAATCACAGAAACTGTTGATAAATATCAACCCGTTTCATTGACATCTGTACTCACTTAAAATATCAGTTTTTGTAACGGGCTTCACATCATAACTTCTATGCAATTTTTAATGTTCCCCCTCCGTCTTAATTGTATGTTAAATTAATCTAAATCTTTGTCGGTAATGTTTAGGCTAGGATAATAAGGCGCATAATGTGGCTAAGTTGTTTTAAACTGAAGGCAAATAGCACTCGGCCACGCATCTTGTTGGGTATGCTTTGCTAATAGAAAGGAATCTATTTCCCTATGAGTTCATCAAGGTATGATTAGTCTAACAGCAAGGAAGCCGCAACACAAATTTCATTCAGTAATGGTAAACACGTGACTTGGTGGATGACAATAGAAAAAGAACATGGGGGCTATACAGGATGAGACGAAAATGGCTTCCACCAAACAAGAGAATATGCTGTAACTTCATTTAGTAAATAATACGTTGTGCCTTGGAGATACACATGTGTCAGACGTGTAATTAAGTTATAATAAATTATTCATGTCACAACTTTGTAAAAAAATAATAATAATATGAAAATAATTTATGATGTGGAAATGATCCAATATATTTTCTGTCTAAAAGTTTTTGAAAGTTAAAATATTTCCCGTACAAAAATGAATGTTTGTTTGTTGTGGGAGAGGAGATGGTCGTGTTATCCTGGCTGCATGCTTGTCAAATATTGTGTATTTCTCTGACACACTTGCTACTAAGGGATGGTTGCTGGCAGAGGCGTCACTACGGTTGGTGTCACCCGGGGCGGTGGCTCATGGTGTCACCCGGGGCGGTAGCTCATGGTGTCGTCCCGTCACAACGTAACCCATAGAATTCCTCCTAGTTTTCCAGAGCCAAATAACGGGAACATATAGAAAATTACATTTTGGTGTCACCCTCCTGGTGGTGTCGTCCGGGGCGGCCGGCCCCCACCGCACCCCCCTTGTGACGCCACTGGTTACTGGACTTCATGTGGCCTGGCTTAACCCACAAACTGTGTATCGATTACCTTCTATCTAAAAATGTCTATTAACACCAGTTATTAGAGAACAGATACAGATGACTTAGCCGTAAAACACAATAATGGAAGTGAGTAAGAACTAAACCAACTTGAAGAACATAAGACATAAAAAAATGTTTAGATGCAATCAATGGAATCATCTAATGCTGTTTTCTAGTGCAGTAGGTTAACAAGTATGGCGGTCATAACTCACGATGAATGTACAGCTCCAGTTTTTCTGTGTTGTAGCCTCTTAACCTGCTGTTCTGTTACTGTGAACATCCTGCACTGAGAACTTGTGGAGAGAGAACGCCACGAATCTCAATCAAGTGAGGACCGTTGCGGTTCGACGTGAACCTCTATTATGTCTCTAGCTTCTAGCTAGGAACTCCAAGTCCCTGTTTAAAATGACCATGTAATATACTTATGGCAAAAGTCATCCCTACGATATTCTCACACCATTAGTACCTTATAAATGTTTGGGAGAGCTAACCGAGCGAGTATTTCAGTGTCCGAGATCACTTGTTGTCATCTGGTGTTCAAACACGACCGCTTGTCTTGGATTGATGTGGTTTCCCTTCAAGAAATTGACAGGTTGACAAAGTCGTGCATCCCTATTGCAGATATCGTAGCTGACCGGTGTCGTAAACCTTAATGTTGGTCTGAAGTCAGTTACCTCTGTTGGTCCAAATGTTCTAAAACACTCATATACGAAATGTGTGCTGGGCTTTGCAATTCAAAGATTCAGTCATTGATGGTTGCGCTGTAGGCACGACGTGCTAAAAAGTAACGCCTGCCACTTTCATACCTCCACCACTGACTTGAATGTAGTTAAGTGGCGTAGCTAGGGATTTGAAGCCCGGGGGGGGGGGGCCTTGGCCTCTTTGGAGGCCCCATCATTTTGACTGATGGCGTAATATATAATATTTAATGTAAAGAAATCTTTTCAGACACTCAAATGGGTGCCTGGGGGATTTACAAACTTTGGACCCCACCCCCTCCCCTAGCTACGCCACTGATGAAAGTCTCTGTCGCGGTCGGATGTTGTGGTATGAGAATCTCAGATGTTAAATATTATGCTTATTGTGAGCTCTAGTCAGATATTGACTTAAGAGAAGGGTTCACTTGTAAATAATAATGGGAAAATTGGTCAGTCGGGAATTCATGAAGGCAGAGGGGCTATAAATAGTGTGGTGTGGGGTGACACACGGAACAGCTGATGGGTTGAAAGAGCGACTGGGTCGTGATGCACTTTGAACAATGTAAAAGTAAATTTAAAAGTTGTCAACTTTATGGTCATGTACATGTCGAGATGATATTAAACTTGTTTGAAATGAATCAAGTGTTGGTGAATACTTCCAAATTCCGGTGTCGTACTTTGTGTGTCCATTCACCCGCCGAGACTCTGTCGGAGTTGATGACCCTGGTTGATATAATATGTGGCCAAGGTAGGACCCAGATCCCCCTAGACAACGAATCCACCACAGTGGGGGCTCGTTCGCCACAGTTTTAATGTAATGTTTTCAAGGTTAGGGTTGATACATGACTGCAGGATGTGCTAGTGATAAGACTTCATGCACCCGCTCCAGAAATTTGAAACGAGCGAACATTCAGCTCTCGTGACGTAGTTTTATTCACGTGATAACATGAACATTTTATCATTAAATAAATCACAACACAATCTAGTATATCTTTTTGATTATAACATGAATAGAGCTGATTAAAAAATAATAATAATCACGAAACAAACCAGATGTGAACAGACAAAATTCCAGCTTTCCTGGTTAGTTTATGGCTGGCAGATTGCACGGATTCAATAAAAGACATCCGGACTACTCAACAGAAGAATACCAGCTGGAAAACACTCGGAAATTAAACGAATATATCTAAGACAGGGCGAAGCTGAAACTTCCGTAACACAGGTGAGCAGAAGCCATACCTTTTGTATGTGTTAGTGTGTGTTGGGGAGGAGAGGGGGGAGAGGGTTAGCAAGGATCGAGGTTAAACTAGGACCGTTAAATAGACAAACGTTGGGGTTTAGATGAGACACGATGTCATTGTGAGGAAAAGTTGGGGGGGGGGGGGTAATTGGCTGTGAGAAATCATCAGGAAGATATGAAGCAATGTGGGGCGGGGGATGTTATAGAGGTTATCGTAATTTAAAAGATTTCTTTATTGTGTGGTGGCACTCTTGATATACTTGTCATTCTAGCATTGTAATGAACTTCTCATTCTTCTTCTTCTTCGTTTGCGTTTGGAATACATGCACAAACAAATTTATCTTTCACGTACACTATCTGAATTCTCTCTTTCAGGCATAGTATATTTTTTATTCTACACGTATGTCCCTTTCAATGAGAGACGACATCTTGGCATATTTTTTTTTCTTTCTGTAACCGATTTGCGTAATTGAGAAAACGCACCGCGCGTTTGTAATCACGAAAGTGTGAAGCATGTAGCGAAGTGACTCTAGGCGTTTAATAAAGGTTGGAACTTGTGCCTGTTAATTGCATCAGCTAAGCCGCCCTAGAAGTAATAAAAAGGATGAAAGTATATATTTCTATGAATAGTTTTTTTTTCATCGTTCAACTCTTTTTTTAAACCGCTCAACCCACGCCCTGGGCCACCACAACCCGCTCACCCCTCCCAATCCCCTAACGACATGAAAAGATCTTGTATTCGTCTATTTTCTAGGTCACTTGGTTTTCCCGTTCAGCACCCGAGTAAACAGCAACAAATTAAGGAGTCATCCAGCCATTCGTCTTACGCGAAATACGGAGCCACACATTCTCCTACTATCTATGAAATACGGAGCCACACATTCTCCTACTGTCTATGAAATACGGAGCCACACATCCTCCTTATGCCTATGAAATATGGAGCCACACATTCTCCTGGTATCTATGAAATACGCAGCCACACATCCCCCGTAATACCTTTGAAATACGGAGCCACTCATACTTCTACTATCTCTGAAATACGGAGCCACACATCCTCGTACTATCTATGAAATACGGAGCCACACACCATCAATTTATCTGTGATAAATGCAACCAGGCAACATTTGTCTACCTATTATATGTGGAGCCATACACACGCCATATGTCTAGAGTTATGAATTAAGGAGCGACACACCTTCTCTCGGCTACAGTGTTGAATCTTAAAACTAATCGTTTCAATCTGAGTAAATATTTGAATATAAAGCTGGACACAACGGTTTCGCCCGGGAATAAGCTGATTTTAAATGACTTATTTTGTCAAATATTTGTTTCGATCCATAGACTTTTGTCGAGATGTATAGAAATGCGGCTCCTTTGAAACGAGAAAATCATACTTGACGACCCCAACCTTACTGCTCAAGAATTGCTCGTTGCTCATTTCATTCACGTTGAGGTAAATAGACACTCTTTTAATATATACATTGGAAGATTCACTTCCCGTATATCTGCAATAGATCCGTCTAATCCTTAATCCCAGATGGAATGATGGCTTGTCATATCTCTACATCCCACTCTCTCACTACGTCCCCCCCCCCCTTTTTCAACTAGATGACCTGTATTTCATCAGGATCTGAGCCCGACTTCAAGAGTTACAAGACATAATTATCCCAAGGGCGGCGATGCATTAAGCAAAAAATGTGTATACCAAGGAACACATCTAATCTTAGGGCTATTGATGTTTGGATATGTTTGAATTCCATGCTGTGGTCCGTAGGACAGAGGGGCCAATAATTCACCAACACTGCTCCCGTTCATGAGAGTTTAGGCTCAAATCAAAAAGCTTTTGGAAGCAGCATAAATTAAATTTAAATGTTCGAAATGTTGAAGAATACCACCTGAAATTCTAGTTATCGTTAAATGTATAAATATTTGTCTGAAATAGAGAGATATTTTTTTGGAATAAAACAAAATATCTTAACAAACGTAAAATATAGTTGCTGCCATCCAAGTTGTCAATCTTTGAATACATGTTGTACCGGTATGACAGAAATGGGCAGAACACGAATTATATAATCATGCGCATTCCCGTAAACTATATAGTCTACATACTATGTAAATTTTTAGACACACATAAAAGAAAAGAATGTTGTGCTATTTCTTTGTTCAATGCCAAAAAAAAATTCCCGGTTAAGTTCTAAAGACGTAAGAGATCAGAGGACAAAGATGAACGGAGATTGGTGGTCTGCCTCATACAAGAAAATCCGCTGTGTATGATAGGAAGAAGATGAAGGGCTGATGGATGTTTGCTTCGTCTTACTCATTTGTTAGGAGGTTAAACAATATTACACAAAAAACTAGCTTAAAAAACTTGATTATTCCATTTGTCTGGGACATTTGCTTTAATCCATCCGAAAGTTGAAGAAAATCTACTCAATCTGAAAAAAGTTCTCTATACTGATTGTACATAAACTTTAAATAATTACAAATAATATAAAAGCCCAGGTAACTCATTCTTTCTCATTCAATAACGCCAAGGGACAAAGTACATCAGTCCATAGCAGTTAAAAATCATGTTCGTTTCGATATTAACAGAGCCAGTGGTGTTACTCACCGTAAAATATTTTATGACGTCATTGTTTTAGCTTATATTTTAATTTTGGAAAAGGGAACGATGTAAACATAACACTGATTCGAACGCATGCAATAACATTCACGTAAGTTGCATGGGCTTTTGAAAAAAGTGGGTGCCATAGCCCCCCCCCCCTGCATTCCCTTGAAAAAGTGGTGCCGCAGGCGCCACGGCGCCCCAGCACAACCCAGTTTTAAAGAAAATAGAATAAAACAGAACCAAACGTGTTAACACTAGAGCTGGTAATGATTTTTAAAACAATTATTCGGGATAAATGAATCGATTAATATCTTATTTCGATTAATTAAATTTTAAAACGCTTAGATCCCGTTTAGTTTCATCATTTCGCGAAATCGGGTTTTAAGTCGTGATAATTCCATAACTCCCAAATTTTGTGATTTAACGCAGCAAATTCGTTTTGCTGTGAAAGAAATAAGGAAGAAAACCCTTTTTGTTTACGTATGAAAGTTTAAATAAATAATAATAATACGAAGGAAAAGTATGTAAGTAATAAAAAATATAAATTATTAATAATTTTTATTAAAAAAATATTAGAAATATTTACTTAAATTTCAATTGAATTTTAATTGATCAAAATAATTCTAATATGTTAAAATTTTAACGTTTATTTGATTAATTAGTCGTTAGTTTCCTCAGACCTAGTTAATACCATACATTTTCTTTACTTTCTTAAAAATTAAAATGTAAATTAAAGCCTTGTTTTTCCTGGGGATCAAGCAATGTCAATAGCATGACAGACGAGTTCGCTAAAATAATGTAGCAGACACCCACTTATTGTGGAAAGTCGAGTCCTCTAACGTGATGTCATTCATCATCTTGTCTTGAAAACCATTTCCATGTATTGTGACCCAGGTGAACATTGTGGTCATGGTCAACATTAAGGACATACTCCATATTAAGGACATGGTAAACACTGAGGACATGGTCAACACTGAGGACATGGTCAACACTGAGGACATGGTCAACACTGAGGACATGGTCAACACCGAGGACATGGTCAACACCGAGGACATGGTCAACACTGAGGACATGGTCAACACTGAGAATATGGTCAACACCGAGAACGTGGTCAACACCGAGGACATGGTCAACACTGAGGACATGGTCAACACTGAGAACATGGTCAACACCGAGAACGTGGTCAACACCGAGGACATGGTCAACACTGAGGACATGGGCAACACTGAGAACATGGTCAACACTGAGGACATATATAACAAGAATATAAAGTTTCGTTAGTTAATACAGACCTAGGAATTTTTTTTAAAGTTAAAGTAGACAATAATTTTTTTGTATTAAAAAAAAAATAAAAACAGAAAAACAACAAAAACAAAAAAACAAAAAGTAATACAAAAAAAAAAGTCCCTTCGCATTGTATCGGCAGTTCTGTATAACTATTATTTATAACTTTTGTAACACCGACATGTCTTAACAAACAGGGAGGCAAATGTCGTGAGACACCAACAGAACAATCGAGGTCAATTTCCGCAATGTCATTCTATGTTGGAAATTTGATATCATTTAAATTGCTTCAGCTCATTCATTTAGTATTTCTCGTTTATATAAAAAACAATGTTTATGAGACACGAACTGATTATTTCATACATTAGAATAAATTGCATTTAGCCAATTAAGTTAAAAAATAAGCCGTTAATGAATTAAATTTTATTATTTTGAAAAAAAAATTGTGGCAATAAATTCACGGCAGCGAAAAAAACTGGCTAATTGACGTCACACGGTTTAAGATGATCCCCCCCCCCTCTCATGTCACACGTCGTCACACGAAGTTAGGCCTCTCGAAGATGACGTCACACAACTTTGCCCCCGGGGGGTGCATAAAAGACCCACTTCCTGTTTGAAAATGAGTTTGTTTCTAATCACTTTAATTTAATTTAAGTATGTATCTAGTGTGAGGCTGCACTCTAATATTGTAACGCGCGTGAAGCCATTTTAAACGTCATTAAACAAAATTGTAAACAATTTACGGGCAATAAAAATTTTCAAGTGGAATTTTTATTTAAGGTTTCGCGTTTTAATGTGACGTCACAGTTCTTATACATCCCCTCCACCTTGTCACAAATGTGTGACCCCCCCTTGACCTCTAGGTGCATGACGTCCTTTGTGGACTGCTCCTAAAGCCAACATTGTCTATTAATCTTTACCTCTATAACGTTTTGGCGTCATATCAATCCATTATTGTTTGATCATGAGGCACGGAGGCCATTCTGCTATTAAATGTCGTCTTACAGCGTCATCAACCATTGCAGTTAAAGCCGCGTAATTGGCTTCAACCAGCTCACGTACCCCTGCATTTATGGATGTCCCGTGTAGGAAAAGTCATTCATCCACATCACACCGCCCCCTATCTCCAAACCTAAATATTTCCACCAAAACAGGATCAGAAATCCCCAACAGTCCTATTTGTGTCTACGGAAACATCGGGAATAAAACCATTTTTTTTTTTGCCCCAGGCTAATGTTAATCCAGTCATAAAACTAACTCCCTCATCTTAGCTTTATCCACGCTAATATATTAAGTTTGATGTATTCCCTGCACCACCCATCCCTCCCATCAAGCAGCATTCCCCCCCATATCCACTCACAACGCTTCTGTCGCCTTTGATGACTAAAATAACGCGTTACAGGTCAGTCCCGATGGCTGGACTTAATGTCACCCCGGTGCCTAGTTCCGACGTTGTGGCGTTTCACAGAGCCCAGAGTCACATGGGCCCAGGAGGACAATAAAACAGGCCAGGCAGCGTCATAGATGTCTGGCATGCCGTGAATAATAGCCACGGTGACCTCTGCACTTTCCCACAACCGGATCGGGAAAATTGGACAACACATAAATTATGAATAAATAACCAAAAGTTGCAACCCCTCTTGATCCGATTCAGTGGTCGGCCATCGTACACCACCCCCGCCCCCTTGTTAGGTTTAGGTTAGGTCTCCACCAGCGTTAAAATTGAAAAAGTTATTTCTTGATGATACTGGAGGATTAGCATCACGGACTGACCGGTCTATACACGTGTAAATGGCTGGCATTATTACACTTGTGTCCATTTAGACCTCGCTTTTCTACAACATGAAAACCGATCTTTTCATAATGACACTTGGCGGCTTATTGCGACAAAGATAGAAGGCCGCTGGGTAAATACACAGTTTGTAAACACAATTCACCTTTATTTTCACAATAAGAATATGGTACGCTTATTGAAATACAAGTACCTACAAGAAAAGCAAGTGATATGGGGGAAGGGGTGGTCCTTTAAAAGAAAAATGAGGAGGGTACTTTCTAAAATTGATGGGCAGCAAACTGCAGCCTCTTCGTGAAGACAGGCGGCACGATCTTGCCTTGCTTTTAGTTATGGCTACGCCACTGGGTGCACGCCACATTTTAAAACAAATAATTATCTTCCTATATATTTGTACCAATATCGTATGTACTGAGATTGGGGTGAGCAGAGCACAGACATGTTTACCTTACCGTGTCCCTTCACTCCGACACTGTCGATCACGAATTTAGTTTAGAGTTTGGATCCTTTCCACTGACATTCTGACTTAAGTTATAAAGGTTATGAAGTAAAAGGTTTGTATTATTTGATGACATCTTGCGGAAAACTGCCAATTTGACATTTATCTCAACTAGAGTTTTGTTTTAAAAAATTACGTCTCCTCTCGTAATTTGATCTATAGCTTTGAAAATCATAATTTTAGATGGAAATATTGTGTGTCAATACTAAACAAATGCATTCTCCCTCGCCTCCTTCGACACTAGCTTTAAATAGAGAACGAAATAGCATATATGTTGATTACTTCAACGCAATATTTGATTTTTGTTTCCTTTCCAAAATAAATTAAATAATTTCTCCCTCCATTTTAGAAAACAAAAACACGGCTTCCCCCTAATAAATCATTTTCTGTCATCGTTTGATTGCTACATTGCTCATCGCTGTTTTAAAACAAATTTAAGTTCATGCTTTAAACATCACACGTTCTTTGTGGGAATTTCTTGACGCGCTTTGACAAACCAATCACGAGGGCGAGAAAGAAGACATTTTTATGATGTCTTATGTTACAACCAGCGTGATTCGGAACTTGGGTCGTCTCGAAATGGCAGCGAGTCTGCAGCTGCAGTTTTGAGTTACAAAACATTAACCGATACTTATTGTGTGTGCCAGTGAGTGCGTGTGTGTGTGCGAGTGTGTTTTTGGGGAGTAGTTGACAGCTATTTAAACTATCAAGACAATAAATACGATTCCAAGGGAGAACCTAGAGAACCTTTGAGCCTCAGTTCTTTGGGAGAGTGAAACAATCATAGAGAACCTAAACCTTGAAATATAGTCACAGACAACGGACATGCGTTAGGCCGTAACACCCACAATCATAGAGAACCTAAACCTTGAAATATAGTCACAGACAACGGACATGCGTTAGACTGTAACACCCACAATCATAGAGAACCTAAACCTTGAAATATAGTCACTGACAACGGACATGCGTTAGACTGTAACACCCACAATCATAGAGAACCTAAACCTTGAAATATAGTCACTGACAACGGACGTGCGTTAGGCTGTAACACCCACAATCATAGAGAACCTAAACCTTGAAATATAGTCACAGACAACGGACATTCGTTAGACTGTAACACCCACAATCATAGAGAACCTAAACCTTGAAATATAGTCACTGACAACGGACATGCGTTAGGCTGTAACACCCACAAGGAAATTAAACATTAATAATGATCAACATTCTTAGATGATTTATTGCTAATATTTTTCTAGTGACATGCCCTTATTCCTTACTGAGCTTTCTTAAAATAATATTTTTTAAAAAAAAAACGATTAATATAGTCTACTATATTTAAAAAATAAGTTGAGGATTTATTTTTAGAAAGAAACTTGGTGATAATAACAAATCAATTGCATATTATCTACTTGATATAAATTGATAAAATAAATACATCCTAAATTGTTCAAGTCGCTTTATAACGCGATGTCATTAATGTGTTCCTATAACATGAAAACAAAGATAAAAACAGTGATACTATGTAGAATGGACCACACAGATAAAAACAGTGATACTATGTAGAATGGAACACACAGATGAAAACAGTGATACTATGTAGAATGGAACACACATATAAAAACAGTGATATTATGTAGAATGGACCACACACAAAAACAGTGATACTATGTAGAATGGAACACACAGATAAAAACAGTGATACTATGTAGAATGGAACACACAGATAAAAACAGTGATACTATGTAGAATGGAACACACAGATAAAACTCTGGGAGAAACTGACGCGCAGTTTCAGTATCCACAATGTTTATCCTCGTTAAAATATAGATCTATCCTTTACATGAAAGGAAGAGAAAAAAATGGAATTACTCGTAGAAAGAACTAAATTGAGGGGGGAAAGTTCAAAGTAAAATCGTTTGCGTGCAACCATAGAAAGTCATTAAAAATACATGTATTTGCTTTAAATTAATGTGAATTGGATTTTTAACCGGCATCAAATGATGATGTTCTTTGGGTTTGAAAGGACACAAAGAGATTTAAAACATGGAATATATCTTTGAAAATGGCGGTGGGCGGGGGGGGGGCAGAGTTGGGGATAAGTACATTAAACTGAACTGAAAGTCTTCCCTTATGTAGTGACATTTGTTATTAGGCCATTATTTCTCAATTTTAAATCCATTTACCAACTTTTCTCTTATGATATGATGTATCAGGTATATAATTAGAACCCTAACGTCTCTCTTTCAATTAGAACCCTAACGTCTCTCTTTCAATTAGAACCTTAACATCTCTCTTTCAATTAGAACCCTAACATCTCTCGTTCAATTAGAACCCTAACGTCTCTCTTTCAATTAGAACCCTAACATCTTTCTTTCAATTAGAACCCTAACATCTCTCTTTAAATTAGAACCCTAACATCTCTCTTTCAATTAGAATCCTTAAATCTCTCGTTCAATTAGAACCCTAACATCTCTCTTTCAATTAGAACCTTAACATCTCTCTTTCAATTAGAACCCTAACATCTCTCTTTCAATTAGAACCCTAACATCTCTCTTTCAATTAGAACCCTAACATCTCTCGTTCAATTAGAACCCTAACATCTCTCTTTCAATTAGAACCTTAACATCTCTCTTTCAATTAGAACCTTAACATCTCTCTTTCAATTAGAACCCTAACATCTCTCTTTCAATTAGAACCCTAACATCTCTCTTTCAATTAGAATCCTAACATATCTCTTTCAATTAGAACCTTAACATCTCTCTTTCAATAAGAACCTTAACATCTCTCTTTCAATTAGAACCCTAACATCTCTCTTCATATTTCCTTGTCGGTAAGTTGTTCACCTAATCTTGAAACAACTCATCTGACTTGAGACTTGTCTGGAGTCTTTGATTTCTTGAGACAATCCCCTCCTCCTCCCCCCCTTCCCATTTTTAGCACACAAAATAAACTAAATCTTGTCTCATTGATATGAGAAAGAAATACTTGACAATAGTTAAACTTTATTTCCTTTAGATTTCACTTAGCAGTAATGACCAAAGACCTATTCCCCACCCCACCCTCATGCTTTCAAAGTTCTTTCCCTTTGGTTTACGTTCAGTGACATGTACAAAAACAAACTCTGTAGGTGGCCACGTGTCAGACTAGAGGCCAGTACCTCGCATGTTCCTCTATGTTTAACACAATGACTACACCTCGCATGTTCCTCTATGTTTAACACAATGAAATCGTTCACAATTGTAAGAAAGTACCGGGGAAAAGTTCTAACGAAGACGTTTTATCATCAAAGCAATTGGTAAAACATCGTTTCACGCACATATCAGAGAGCTGATTCACCAGCACAGTCGTGTTTTATGACACATATTCAAATTTATCATCAGTTTAAGTATGCCGATATCTATATAATAATGCGCCTAAGCGCGTCCGTCAGTCAGAAGCCCCTATACCACGCAACTCTTGATTACTTTTTTAAAATTGAAAATATAGACGTAAAAATCATAATGATTTTGGGTTTGAGATTAACAGAGGGTGTGGTTTTGCGCGCCGTAAAAAAAAAAAACATTAAGTGGCGTCATGAAGCTTTTATTCTATTAATTTATTTGATGTTACTTTTTTATCTTGATTATAATCTGATTGTGTGAATATGCATGTGTGTGAGTGTGTTTATGTTTATGTGTGTATGTGCGTCTGTGTGTGCGTGTGACTGTGTGTTTGTTTTAGTTGTGAAATAACGATTTATTTCATAGATTGCTAAAAGTGAAATTAAATATTGAAAAGACGTTACCACGTAATCTTTTATGTATAGTTAAAATTATGCACTGGATTATGAAAAATTCCGTTAGTGTTATGAACACAAGTTTCTGCCGATGCGATCTGCATGGGTGCTTGAATAAAAGATAACGGGAAATCATTGAATGTGACTTAAAAACTGTTAATGAGAAGAACAATCTCCAATGATTTTTTCAGAGATGGTTTTTACATTATGCTTGATTTTAGAAGAAATGAGCCCTTGCGCCGGGATTTTAAATAATATTATGGTACGTGTATAAGTGTTTATACACTGTTGTAAGAGTGGGGTTAAAAAGCGGAATTGTATTTTTTTTTAAAGAGGAGCAATTTTGTGAACTATTTGAAGGGTGCATTTCATTTCTAGGGTCATGATTTTATAATATCACAGATCCCTGAGTGGCACTATTTCTCAGCCACTGATAATATCCTTTTGGAAAAGTTTAAACTCTTGATTACTTTTTTAAAATTGAAAATATAGACGTAAAAATCATAATGATTTTGGGTTTGAGATTAACAGAGGGTGTGGTTTTGCGCGCCGTAAAAAAAAAAAACATTAAGTGGCGTCATGAAGCTTTATTCGGAACTT
>MUZC01004603.1:218983-262574 GCA_002072015.1 Radix auricularia | reverse complement strand
GGGCTGTAGCTGGAAGGATGTGGTGGAGCAAGCCACGGATGATAATAATGATGCTATATTAAAGCAGATATACCAAAATTGATGGGTAATATTTAAATTAATAATATTGTTATTTTTTTCGACACACATAACGTTGTTTTTATTAAAAATGGGTTCGATTTATCACTACCCTACTTTCCAGATGCGTTTACATTCATTTTAAAGTTGAATTTGAGACCCAAAACCAAAATAAAGTTATTCCTATTGTGCCTACCCCGTAGCGTAGCACGGGTATTTTGCTCGTTTAATCATAATACACGTATAAGATGTTTATGTATATAAATTTTTTTGGCATTTAAAAGAGAGGCCTGTAGTTCTAATCATGTTCACATACATACAGACAAATACACACGCACACAAACACACACACTCACACACAAACACACACACACACACAGAGTTATTAAAACGATTTCAGATTTTTTTTTTTTTAAATCCCACGGAAGAAAATTAAAATCTTTAATGAATTTATTCACAATCCCAAGAACTATTCAATTATTTCCACTTGAGTGGTTAGCCAATGACATTAAAAAAAAACATGGTCACAGGAGAGCGGCGTCATTACAGAGAAGCGAGGTAGCTGTCGCGGTATTTTGTCGATTTCCATCACGTTGTAGAGCGGGGGTCTCCCCCCTCTCAAATAAAAAGATACCATTTTTACCTGTAGTTCACCACAAAACTTAGTAGTTAGAAGCTAGTAGTCGGCCCCCAAACTGCTGTTTGACAGTTGATGCGGCAGACATCAGTTTGGAGACCACTGATTGAAGAGCAACGAGACTTTAAAACAACAACAAAAACAACAACAACCCAGTCTCGTTGACGTAACCGGTTAATGCTAGACTTCAAATTTAAAAAAAAACAAAAAAAAACAACAACAACCTAAGAGTGGAGAATGTGTGAATGAATGAATGATCGAGAAGCCGATACAACTCTTGGGAACATCTCTGTATTGGAAGGTGGTCATTAGTTCAATCCTGTTTACATATTGTTACAAATCGTTGTTGCAAGTCTTCGATGGTTTGACTCCGATGAGGAAGTAGGACATGAGTGGGGAGCTTGGTAGGTGAATGAATTAACAGTTTTATTACTACTATTATTACTGGAGTTAAAACGGCTGAAAAAGCCATTTATTCCTCAGATAAGCAAATAACTGGGGAATGAGAGGCGAAATGGATGTTTAAAAGGTAAGTGGACAATCATGTTGAACAAAGGGTGAGTTGTATAACTGACAATTACTATGTGTCAGAATGTTGCCGACAAGGTGCCAATCTTTATCTTAGCTTTGAAACTATCGCCTTGCTTCATCAGACATGAGTATACAATGTCTAACTTAACATAATCTTTGATTATACAGTCTTACATAATGCCATTTGATATTTGATTATATTGTCTAGTTTTATACAAGATATGAATATATTTTCTAGCTTCTTATGAACATGTAAAAATATCATGTATTAGCTAATTTTATTTGACATCTTATTATCGTGTTTATCTTAATCTGATATCTGACTTTAGTGTCTTATGACAACAGAACATAATCACGTCTTTTAATTAACTTCCAAAATTATCCTGCCTAAAAGTTTTGTCCATTGACGTGAAAGCCCGCATAAAAAGCCCCTCAATAAACTAACCTCTAGCCCATAAGAGGAAAGAACCAAAAATATCCTATGGGGAAAAAAAAAAGAAAATTTCTCCAAGGCATCACGCATACGCGTCTTGCCTTAAATCCCCCAGCGTCAGCCCATCTCGCTTAACGATCTTCCTTTCGGACCAAACCAGATGTAACAGCGCTTTTATTATGTCACAGTAGGGGGCATGTGGGGCAAGGCATGTGTGTACACGGACCAGGGATGAACGCGCCCTGTTTTACGTGAGCTGCAAACACAATAAATAGACCTGAGCATTGTGGCGTGAGCGGTGAGTCCCTGGTGTACAAGTGGAGTCGGAGGTGATGATGTTGGTGGGAATGTATCGGAATGGATATCGGTGCTCGAGGTGCACTTACTGACTAATGCGCAGCGAATGAGAGAAGAAAAAAAAGTTTCCTTAACATATTGTGGTAAAGAGAACGCGTTAATGACTGACAGATGCAATTGAAAATGGAATCTAGAAAAGACGAACTGTTAACTGACGGATTCTATAAACAAAAACAACCAAAAATACTTCTGTAATTGATAAGAAGAGATTAAATTAAGTTATTTACAGAGGGGGGAAAAGGCTTGTACTAAACCTAATTATAAAGAAATGGTCAGGAATGACATCTCTTGGATATATTCAAATACCATTCTTTACTTTTCCAATTCTTACATCTGTATATTTCTGATCGCATCGGAAAAGAAACACTAAAAATTTCATAGCACTAACAAGTTGTTAAGATAAAAGATAAAGAGTGTTGGGGACCTGGCACTCGTGTGAAACGATGGGACCAATCTGTGTCGATTAGGTTCATTAAACAGAAAAGGGACGCCACACTGGTGCAGGCCTAATGGCCCGTCGATGACGCCCCTTGTACGCCCGCAGTAAGCAGTGTCCCCGTGAGCCCTGGGCTGCTGAGATTGTGTCGGTTTTCCGACAATCAGATTAGAACCAAATGAACTTCGATGATTCGCGAGGCTTTATCATAAAAGTTAACAGTAAGAACCTCAAATTGATCAACTGTAGAATGGCCTATGAGCACCAAGTTGTACACTTATTTCTGTTATGTTTAATATATGTGAAATTTTTAGGGGAAAGTGAAATATAAGTTGCTCACGAATAATTTTAATGATAAATCGATGCTTCTCGCACCCTTTGATGTATGACTTTTTTTTTTAGTTTATGTTACATTCTCATGCTTCTTTACCATTCATACGGGTACGGTATAGAATATGTATTTGTTAAAAAATTATAGTAATTTGTTATAGCTTTACAGGTGTTATTTACATAAATTGTTAGCTCTTTACAGTAGCTAGTTACATCCGCTTTTTAAAAAAAATCTTTACAAGTGTTGGTTACATCAACTTTCAAATCCTTACAGGTGCTGGTTACAATGGGTTAGTTATTTCTATTTCATGCCAAGAGTAAATTCTATCAATGTTAAAATCATTTTACTGCTTACAAAAACCACAAAAAAATTTCATAAGAAGACCAATAACTAAAAATGTCAATAGTTAGACAGCAATTTTGTAACAATCATCAGTTCATAAACCATCATCAGTGTACAATGATTGATTAGCTCTGGTACTTTTGAATACGAAAGAGCTGTGACGTCGTGGAATCATTCATGCAAGAAACACTAACATAAGGTAAACACATGGTTTATTTAATTTACAAGTAAACACATCGCGTTAAACGCCAGGACGACGTGGGGCCTGTTTCTCGAAAGACCGTGATATCAAAGTCTGGGAACCACTGGTTTCTCTCATTCTTCCTATTTCCCCTCTGTATTTAGACCGACGTTCTATATAGGCCATCATCCCGATGTTTGGGAACCACTGGTTTCTCAATTCGTCATATTTCCTCTCAGTATTTTTAGCCCGATGTTCTAGGCCAGCATTCCAATGTTTGGGGACCACTGGTTTCTCAATTCTTCCTATTTCCCCTCAGTGTTTAGCCCGACGTTCTCGTGGCTGGAGGACCCCCCCCCCCTGCACAGTTTGAACGTTTCTCTACATTTCATTCTTGACTGGATTTTTGCCGAGTAATGAGGGAGAGCAGGGAGCAAAGGATGGAAATTGATTAGCTTTTCGTTTTTTCCCTCCCTCCCTCCCTCCCTCTCTCTCTCTCTCTCTCTCTCTCTCTGTCTCTCTTTCTCTTAATCCCAAGTAGGGGAGAAAGTTTGTGAGAAATAGGGCGGAGAATTGATGATGTGGTACGACATTGCCCATGCAGAGCACGCGAGTTTTAGCACTTCCTTTTTCTTCCCTTTACCTCCTGCCAAATGGAGCACAAAACGGAGAAAGGGGGGGGGGGAAAGAAATGAAAGACGGAATAAGAAAACCGTCTTCACCCCGTCCCTTCCTCTCCCGGCAATCGTTAAATGATTTTCGATTTCCGCGTATGATCGTGCCGACAACGACTAGGGTAGCACAGTTCTTCCAATAATAGAGGGGAAAATCTGCTGAAAAAGCCACAAAGCGTGATGACGTATGTCCGGGTCGCGAGCCGGCCGGGCAAAATGTTGATGACGTATGTCCGGGTCGCGAGCCAGCTTTGCCGTCGTTCCCTTGATGATTTAAGTGCTGGACGGTCCAAGGTACCAAAGCCCTTAGTCAAATAATTTTTTTTTATTTTTTAAGTGTAGATAACACTAAATATTTTTTAAAAGAAGCTTTGTGGGCTTAAAACGTTCATACATCAGACAAAAATTTAAGATGATTTTCAGAAAGGGTAAAAGCTTAAACGATTTGAGTGGAACGGACTTTTAACTATAAGTTTGTGTCCAATGATTGTCATAGATAGCCGTGCATATTTATTTTGTAAAGATTTGTTCATATCCAAGTCACCTGAATCTTAAATAAACGATATTTAGTCCAGAGTTTCTTAATAATATTTAATGTTTTGCACCTCGCACGCCTATAAATGGTTTTATTATTGTGATATCGCAGGCCTGATTTACAACAAATACCCCCCGCCCTTTTTTTTTTTCAACAGTGATAATGTATATTTAATTAGAAAATAAACTATGTTATAAAACATACAATAGTTGAATAATGAAATATTAAATGGCTCACATAAATATGGCAATTCATAAAAAATAATTAAATTAAAGTTATTGTAAAAGAAAACCTTCAGTCCCCTGTTATCAATGAACTCCCACCACCACCCCCCCTCTTATAAAGCCTAGTCAAACCCTCTAAAATGCCTACAGGATTACTTTAAATGACACCCCGAAAATAACCCTTGGTACCCCTAAAAATGTCTCTGCACACCACTAAAATAACACTAAACACTCCTAAAATGCCAATGCGCAGCCCCAGAATTGCCCCTCAGCAATCCCTCCAATTCCCACTTGGCACCCACGGGAGGGCACTCGGTTCTGGGGATACCTTGCTTGAAACCATAATACCACAGCGATGGAAGTTGTCACCCTTGTTGGAAACTATACTACAGCGATGGTAGTTGTCACCGTAACTTGAAACTACACCACAGCGATGGTAGTTGTCACCGTCACTTAAAACTATACCACAGCGATGGAAGTTGTCACCTTTGTTGGAAACTATACCACAGCGATGGAAGTTGTCATCTTTGTTGGAAACTATACCACAGCGATGGAAGTTGTCACCTTTGTTGGAAACTATACCACAGCGATGGAAGTTATCACCTTTGTTGGAAACTATACTACAGCGATGGAAGTTGTCACCTTTGTTGGAAACTATACTACAGCGATGGAAGTTGTCACCTTTGTTGGAAACTATACCACAGCGATGGAAGTTGTCACCTTTGTTGGAAACTATACTACAGCGATGGTAGTTGTCATCTTTGTTGGAAACTATACCACAGCGATGGAAGTTGTCACCTTTGTTGGAAACTATACTACAGCGATGGAAGTTGTCATCTTTGTTGGAAACTATACTACAGCGATGGTAGTTGTCACCTTTGTTGGAAACTATACTACAGCGATGGTAGTTGTCACCGTAACTTAAAACTATACCCCAGCGATGGAAGTTGTCACCTTTGTTGGAAACTATACTACAGCGATGGTAGTTGTCACCTTTGTTGGAAACTATACTACAACGATGGTAGTTGTCACCGTAACTTGAAACTACACCACAGCGATGGTAGTTGTCACCGTCACTTAAAACTATACCACAGCTATGGTGGTTGTCACCGTCACTTAAAACTACACCACAGCGATGGTAGTTGTCACCCTTGCTTAAAACTATACCACAGCGATGGTAGTTGTTACCCTTGCTTGAAACTATACCACAGCGATGGTGGTTGTCACCGTCACTTAAAACTATACCACAGCGATGGTAGTTGTCACCCTTGCTTGAAACTATACCACAGCGATGGTAGTTATCATCTTTGTTTGAAACTATACCACATCAGTGGTAGTTGTCACCCTTGCGTGAAACTATACCACAGCGATGGTAGTTGTCACCCTTCTTGAAACCAAGGACAAGGAACGATGGCGTAATATTCATTGCGAACATTGTAATAATAGCTTCTTTAGAAGGTGAAAAAAAAATGCATGCAAATTTTCAAGAGAATCAAAGCACTGATCACCCACCGCTAGTGATATGGACCTGCCATAAGCTAACCTAATTTTAGACCACGAATACCCATTGTCTCAGGCGATGTCATATGCATGTGCTGTGAAGTAACTGAGAATGAATGAAACGAAAGCTCATTTTAAATTAATTATAAACAGAGACACAATATTACATTAAGAATCATTCTCTGCCCCTTCCTCCTGACATATTTGTTTACGTCTATACCTTACACACAAATAAAGAAAGTTAAGGATGCATATCAAAGATAATCCAATGACTTATATACAGAAAAATGTATACTATTACCTGTAATTGTAACTGACACTTTTTAACTTAGTAACACTCCATAATTTGAACCAGCGACAGAAAATTTTGTGTGACTGCTAAAGTCGAAAACTGGGACGATTTCTCAAACTTTGTTTTAAGAGTTGATCCGTCACAAATATGTAAAGCCATATTGTCAAATTGTTTTGCATATTTTTTGTGATTCTTTCAAAACAAGCAAATAGTTTTGTATGTGCAACTTAATTTGTTTCTCGAATACAGTCTCAGTGAGTCTTTTATGTTAAACTGTCTCCATCATGTTGACAATATCGCTTTTTCAACTGTCTTTATCATTTATCAATGTTTTCTTTCCACTATCAAAGCTTCTACAATTCATTTGCGAGAGGTAGTCAATCAAAGCGATATCATTTTCGGCCGTCTAGAGCAGGGTCTTTAAACCTTCCTTATGATTGGCCGCATAAACTGCCAAACAGCAGTTTGGGGACGACTACTAGCCCCCAACTACTTAGTTTTGTTTTAAACTACACGTAAAATAGTATCTATTTGGAGATTAAAAGGTCTCCAGGATGAGAGGGCCTCGCGGGCCACATCTGACCCGCGGGCCGTAGTTTGCAGACGCCTGCTCTAGAGTAATTTCTTGGAAAAGGTGGGGCAAAAGGTTGATAAACTCCGGTTGGTATTAGCTCTGGCTACTCCATTCTAATATGGTATTAGCTCTGGCTACTCCAGTCTAATATTATGGTATTAGCTCTGGCTACTCCATTTTAATATGGTATTAGCTCTGGCTACTCCATTCTAATATGGCATTAACTTTGGCTACTCCAGTCTAATATGGCAATAGCTTTGGCTACTCCAGTCTAATATGGTATTAGCTCTGGCTTCTCCAGTCTAATATGGTATTAGCTCTGGCTACTTCATTCTCATATGATATTGCACATCTATCCATTCATCTTGAAACAAATAAAATCTAACAAATTAGAGTCTATATCTACCACGTCATCCTCAATAGACTTAATTGCTACCACGCGGTTGACAAGGACTCTGTGTCAATGGACCTCACACCTCTCCGTGCCTCAGACCTTATTTATCTCCCCTTTCCTTTCCCAATAAGAAGAATTTATTCCTCTTTCAGTCTAGCTCCACTCCACCCGGTGTCTCCATTCACACTAACATTTCATTCTATATTCTCACGTTATAGTCCGTGTTATTTAATTCAGTTTTCAGGGCCGGACCCCCTTTTACAGCTAGCTAGCTACTCCATAAGAAGTCAACTTTTTTCTTTTCTCTCTCTTCCTTTTCACTTTTCCCACCATTTTATGGAGACATCGAATTGTCTGTCCTTGCCTTTCATCGTGTCAGCTGTTTTTTTCCTCTCCCCTTCTTGTGACCTTATTCCATCCCGATGGCGAGGCGCGCAGTCCTCTAAAGCCCGGACACTCTGACAGAAGTTAGCTAAAAAAGAATATCCGAAGGAATCGATACTCGAATGGACAGGTTCGATGTTGAAGGGGAGGTAAGTCAATAACAGGCTACACACAACTTCCTCTGGGCCCTCCCTCTTTCCTCTCACACTGACTCTTCCTTAATAATATTTCTTCCCTCAAATTTTTGTTATATCCATCTCCCCTATTTTCGTCCAGTTTGTTGTCATTCCATCTCTATAATCTTTTCCTTGATGTCTCTTCCTCTCGTCCTTCCTCTCTTCCACATGCCCTGGGCCTCTGGAACGACTAATAGTAGCATAGTAAGTTGTTTTAAAATCGACTTTTTCTTTAACCCCATGTGACATTTGGAGATTGTGGTACCGTTCTATATTTGGTAACTGAAATTAGTTTGAACATGACGGCTTGGAGCCCGAGCCCTTGGGCCTCTTCGGTTCAACGTAATGGTGGTTTGGAGAGTAAACAGTTAGGCTTGTTTTTTTGGTTGAAAGAAATGGGAAGTTTTAGAGAGTACAGTAGACAGGCTTGTTTTTGTTTCAAAGAAATGGGAAATTTTAGAGAGTACAGCAGACAGGCTTGTTTATGTTCAAAGAAATGAGAGGCTTTAGAGAGTAGATTGTATGGGTGTTTAGGTTTTAAGAAATTGGTTGCTTCGAGAGTAAACTGTTAGACTTGTTTAGGTTCAAAGAATTGCGAGAGTATGGGTAAATGAGAGACTTTAAAATATGTATGCTTTTGACTAAATATAAAATAGGGTTTACGTTTTGAAATGATTGTGGGATAATCCTTATTTGGCATTTCAAATAATAACCACATGCTGTTTTGAGATGACAAAGTCTTAACGGTAGACTTTTCAAAGAACCGCAGTCATAGGAAAACTTAAGAATTGAATGCAAGCTAAATGAGGGGTCGGGTCAGTTCAACCAACCATTGGCTAACTGCTTCAAGTTACGGTCCCATGAAAGCCACATCGCGATTAAGAAGCGATTTCCAACGAGTACTTGGCTCGACGCACGGTCGATACTCTCAGCCTATGAGTTGGTGCGTAAACTCGACGATGCGGCGGTTGTGCTAAATGGTGCGTCTACATTTAAGCATACCATGTTTGCTCAGGTCAAGGAGGTTATTTCCTGTAGTTTTTTTGTTTTTGTTTTTTTAAACAGATAGAGTAATTGGTGATCAAAAGAGATCTCATGCCCTAATGTTCATTCAGATATTTAATGAGTCAAATCGACAACAAATTTTAAAACGCTTCGTTCAATCTCTCTGTTTGTCTACCTTAATTTCTCTCTCTCTCTCTTTCTCTCTCTCTCTCTCTCTCTCTCTCTCTCTCTCTCTCTCTCTCTCTCTATCTATCTATCTCTCTATGTATTTCTATCTCTGTCTCCTTCATACAAATGCATAAATAAATAGTTAGCTTGCTTCTGAATACCAGTTTAATACCACGTTGCTTAATTTAAGTAAGGTCGTGTTTTATGTTATAGATTTAAAAGAACGATAACTATATTTTACGAACCACGCTGAGCGTTGTAACAAACAACGACAAAACAAACTGAAGACTCGAGATAAATAATACATGAGACGGCATTATGTCTTTAGCATCTGCTGACTTTGAAATCCGTTGTCATTGCCAATAATGATATTTAGTAGAAATAGAATTAGAAAATTGTTGACATTATCCTGAGCGATTTTCACTGGAAATGTCAGTAGTTTCGTTATATACTTAAATTTTGCAAGAGGTTTTAAAAGACACAGAGACTCACATCCATTGGACACACATCCATTGGACACACATCCATTGGACACACATCCATTAACCGTTAACTAGGAATAAAACCATCACATCCAACAAGATCCACATGGTGGTAGAATAGACATCTCTCCAAAATTGTGTTTATAGGTTCCCCCCCCCCACACTTATCTTAGCAAATATCGGTACTAAACCAGAATTTATCTATAGAAAAGCTGTCCGAAAAATTATCAGGTTAAGGAAATGAATGTAATTTTCTTATTAATAGTAGGGGGAGAGGCGTCACTAGGATTGGTGTCACCCGGGGCGGTAGCTCGTGGTGTCACCCCATTGTGACTTAACCCATAGAAACTCCTCAAAGTTTTCCAGTGCCAATTAATGAGAACATATAGAATTTTATATTTTGGTGTCACCCCCCTGATGGTGTTACCCGGGGCGGCCCGCCCCACCACACCCCATAGTGACGCCACTGAGTAGGGGGTAATATTTGTCATCGTATATAACTAAATACACGGTGGCTTCATGAGTATGAGTGTACAACTATTTAGTTATAAAGGGTACATATAACAAATAATGCAAGTTACTAGGCACAGGCCGACATGGATGCAATGGTGGCATGTATATAAGCAACTATTAAATTCGGATATTGCTATCAACATTATTTCTTGTAACAACTGTCTAATAATTTTTTTTTAAATGTCAGTTAAAAGTTCTTAGAAATATTCAATCGCTGATTATGTAAATGTTTCTCTTCCATACGACTCTGATACACACACTCGCATTCCCCCGTTTGTTTCCACTTGTCAATCTCTCGCTCTCACAGAGTCGACCAGATATAAACCCTCTCTCTTTCTCTCTCTCTCTCTCTCCCCGCCCCGTGCAAGATTTATTGGTCCACTTACTTCATGATAGCTGTCGTTTAATACATCCAGGGTGCCAAAATCGATAATCCTCCCTTTCTGATGGCAAGATAATCCAGGAATAACAAGGGGAGCCGAAAGATATTTTGTTGAGATGTTGACAACTCTTCAGCTTAGCGTACACACACAAACACACACACAAACACACTAGCGCCAGTGGTCAGTTCATTTTGTTTGGAATGATGGAACAAGTGAGCTTGCATAGGTTTATCGAAGACGTGAGCTGGACAAACGTAGATCGCTCAGCTCTACATTGAGATCTGGCTGTGGTCAAATCGTGCGTCCATTCCGGCTGGCGTCCGATGTAGAGTTGCTTGCAAAACCATGAAGACGGCATGTACATAGGTACTTGTGGCGTTGAGTGGTGAGCTCACAGTGAAGTCCGGCACGGGCCAGGAGATTGGGTTGTGATGGCACGCATGGACGGCCAGAATGCGACGATCTCTTCAGACGCGGCTTCGGCTTCTGTGATGAAGGGAAGAATCTTCCATAAACCAGCTCTGTTGGCTGTCTCACGTATACCTTCTCGTTCCGCTATCACGGGCTTAATTTAATTTTTTTAACCGCAAAAATTTCCCATAAATTTGAATGTTGAATGGTAAACGCACAATTTTCCACCTGATGTTTTGGTATATTTTTACACATTGCTCTTCAAAAACAGAAGTTAGATGAAGTTTTTGTCACACGAACTTTTAGTATTAAAGCATTTAAAATAACTAATTCACACTGAAAAACAATTCGTAATGGATAAAAAGAAACCATTCGGTATGGCGTAAAATGAATTTCCAATGTAGTCTTTGTCAATATTCAATCAATGTACATTTAGCATATCCTATCGCATGGAACTGTTATATTTTCTAAATACGTAAAATTTCGCAATACATGTTTATTAAATTAGTAGGGAGTAGTTTAAACATGGTATTTAATGTATCCATTTTTAGTGTCTAATTTATTTTTGAAATATTTCTGAAGTTGTGTCAATTATTATTTTTAAAAATGTACTTCAAAATATTGCTTACTGGATTTTAATTTCATTTTTATATAACATAAAATACTAACACTATCAAATCATTGTCCGCAAAACTACCACTTGTTGGAGTGCTGACCATAACACACAATGAAAAAAAAATTGTCTCAGCGCTGACCATAACAGATAATGAACCACAAATCGTCTACAGTCCCTGGTCGTCCTAAAGATACAGTGATACAAATTGATAGGTCAGTACCAGCGACACTTGGCACCGACAACAAGTCCGACAGTACAGAGACACAGATCTAATCCTAGCTTATCACACGCAGCTGTCGCCTCGTTCACGCCGCTAGCATGATATCTACCAGTGTGGCTATCTCCCGAGTCCATCGCTGGCAAGAAAACCTTCAACAACGTCGGACGTGCGGGGGACCCCTGTAATCCAAGACCGGTGTTTGGGTGCCTGTTGCGCACCCCCCTTGTCTGCACTCACACACACGCCGATGCACCGCATCAACACCCCACTCACGGGCTACCAAGCAGCTAGCAACAGCTGGCATTGCGCGTGGCCGCCACCCTTACACCCCCGGTCCTAGCCCGGTCTTCAACCTCTTTTCCGCTTTTTCTTCTTTAAATTTCAACCACTATTTTAGAGCCCGCCTCTTTTTGCTCTATTGTTAACCTACTAGTGAAAGAGGAAGAATTCGGAGTTGAAATGAGAAAGGAGCGATAGAGAGACAGAGAAAATGAGAAAGAGACAGAGAGGGAGAGAGAGATGACGCTATAGAAAGATACGGTTGAGAGAGAAAAATATAGATAGAGAGGAATCAAGAGAAACAGGAAGCAGGTAAAATATTTACAGTGAGAGAGAGAGAGAGAGAGAGAGAGAGAGAGAGAGAAAAGAGACAGAGGGAGAGAAAAGAGAGAGAGAATGACCCTGTCCGATCAGGCTGGTTGGGTTTCCCCCCTCCCACCACCAATTGGTCCTGGAATAATCCAATAAAGTGAGTATCGCGAGCGTGTTACTGTGGTTGTCAGTATCAAAACAAGTCGCTTTAACAGCAGGCTCGGTCAGAGGATCCTAGTGCTTTAGACGGCTTTGATATTACTGAAAGACATGTGAGTCTGTCTGGTTATACTGCCTGTGAGTCTGTCTGGTTATACTGCCTGTGAGTCTGTCTGGTTAAACTGCCTGTGAGTCTGTCTGGTTATACTGCCTGTGAGTCTGTCTGGTTATACTGCCTGTGAGTCTGTCTGGTTATACTGCCCGTGAGTCTGTCTGGTTATACTGCCTGTGAGTCTGTCTGGTTATACTGCCTGTGAGTCTGTCTGGTTATACTGCCTGTGAGTCTGTCTGGTTATACTGCCTGCAACATCCACTCTTTCAAAACATTCTTATGGAAAAAATAAAAAATAATAAAAAAATTATTGTTAAAAAAAATGGTTTTGCCAGCCAAACTAAAAATTGGCTATTCGGGACTATGCGAGGATTATGAACATGACATACCAAAAATGTCCAAGCTGAACTTTAAAAAAATTATTGGTTTTAGTAGCTGTTTACAGTCGTTTGAAAAAAAAGTTTGTGCGTGTGTGTGGGAGGGATTGACATCGAAGTGACCTCTCAATCCTCCTGATGTCCTCCTCATAGCTCAAATTATTTCACGAGTCTAGCATCCTGCTAAGTGTCGTTAAAGTAAAAGTGAATTTTAAAATAGAAATGAACGGACACGTATTAAGTTTATTAGATGTTTAAAGAAATTCCCGCACAACATAGAAAATAAAGGTGTAGCCATTATATAAAGAAAAATTAATGAAGAAATGTTGACAATTGTAGAAACCAAAGATGTTAGAATTAAACTAGAAATTAGAGATAATCGTAAAATTTTACTGACTTTTTAATATATTTATTTTGGTTTGAGCTATTTACAGAAATCAACAAGCTTTTGTGGGGCTTAATAATTCCTTTTCTCTTAATGGAAGGATTCAAGTAATAAATATGCGTTGATAAAAGGGGTGTGTCACATTGATACGGCTTTATTTCATTGTGCGAAGGCGTATCTAAAAGAATGAGGTGGCACTAATTGGGATTCTCATGGTGTGTTATTTGAACGCACGTCTTGTTCAAGCAGGTTTAGCAGATGGAAAGTGATCGCCTCATCGCTGCCTTTGTTTTTCGGGTTAGGTCTTGTACATCATTTTTAGCAGGTTATATCCTGTCTAAAGTTTATTACAAAAAAATATTGCTAGTACAATACAATAGTTTAAAAACTTTAATCTCCATTTTCTGCCCACTCTTTAACAGAATGAAGTTGAGAAAATCCCGCAAAATATTGTTCATAAATCAAATAAAATACCTTTGGTGACGTTGACTCAAGCGCCAAATTACAAAGTATTTAGCAAGTGACCTAAATGGAAATGACACGGGACATAGAGATCAGAGGCTTGATATAGATCAAAGTTTGTTGGGTTTTTGTTGTTGTTGTTGTTTGTTTTGGAGGTGGTGGGGTGGGGAGACTAAGATATGGGATCTGGGGATTCATTGGGGATGTGAGATAAGTTTGGGTATCTGAAGTTATGTGGTGGGTTGTGATGTAGGCTGCGGGGCCCGATACTTGTTTGTGTATCTGAAGCTATGTGGTGGGTTGTGAGGTGGGCTAGGGGGCGCGACACTTGTTTGGGTATCTGAAGCTATGTAGTGGGATATGATGCAGGCTGGGGGCCCGATACTTGTTTGTGTATCTGAAGCTATGTGGTGGGTTGTGAGGTGGGCTAGGGGGCGCGACACTTGTTTGGGTATCTGAAGCTATGTAGTGGGATGTGATGCAGGCTGGGGGCCCGAGACTTGTTTGGGTATCTGAAGCTATGTAGTGGGATGTGATGCAGGCTGGGGGCCCGAGACTTGTTTGGGTATCTGAAGCTATGAAGAGGGTTGTGAGTTGGCCTAGGTGCCTGAGACTTGTTTGGATATCTGAAGCTATGTAGTGGGTTGTGAGACAGCTCTAGACTTGTAAAGTTGGGTTTATTTTTGTCTCGGTGGGAGTCGCTGGTTAAGAGAGAACTTTTTTAAAAAAGGGGGGGGGGATGTTTATAAACGAGTAGAGTGGTGTCGGTTGATACCAAAAAGTGACAAGTCTTATTGTTACAAGAACCGGTGAACAAACAGGCAAGGACGCCTGGTTTGAACCTCGGGCAAACATCCCAACAGGTAAACGCGTGCTCCGGGAGCGGGAATATGTTAGAACAATTGGTTTAATTAGGCCTGTACCGTGAACTGTGACGTGTCGGAAACTACACGTGCCTGGCCCAGGGTAGAGCGCCTGATAGGATATGGTAGACACGTCTCAAGGGTTGCTAACTAAGTTATGACTCAGGGCTTACCTTAGGCCTGCCGGGCGTGTAGTCCGTCGTTATTTGTGTGAGTCGACGCGATGAGCCTTGCTACCCCAAAGCACACGTCTACCCGAAAACCGACCACTACCCTAATGACAAATTAGCCGATACCTATAACTACATCCACACATACACACACACACACACACACACACACACAAAATCAATCTACCTGATCGTGTAAAATAAACACTCATTCTATGCTGAAAAAAAACAACTGATAAATTTGTTTGGAAATAAAATGCACTTATTTATTAAAGGTTTATTTCTCTCTATTTCTGAACGTTGCGATTGCTGCTTGGCTGTAGTTCCTTAATCATAACTACTACGTCCATATTTCTTATTATAGATGTGAAATTCTGTATCTTTTAATAATAATATTATATTCGTGTTCATTCACCTATTGCAACAGTTGTAAAAATGATTCAAAAAACGCAAACGTGTTAGCTTGAGGCATGCCCATGTACCCCAGCATTTTTCAAGAGTCTACTAATATCGGAGGAGGAGATGAATGGGGGGTGGGGATGACGAGGGATGAACGCTTTGACGGGCCTAAACACTATCGATGTCCGGCAATCGACCACTTGTCGATAATTATTGCAGTCAGCGCGGAGAAAAGAGGCAGGCAGTGAACTGGCGTGTGGCAAGGGCGGATTACGGGTTGTTCTCTGGGCTACGTGGCTGGGAGGTTAGGGATGACAGGGCTTTGGGATAGGCTTAAAACAGGATCAGGATTAAACTAATAGCTACGACCACGTAGAGGTTCTGATCCTTTCAATTTCTGAATTCCAATTTTAAAAGAAGACAATTAAAAAAAAACAAATGTTTCTTAAATATATTTATGTTTTCTAAGTTTACTTTCGGAAGAAGAAAAAAAAAAAAAATTCAATGTCAGAGTTAAGGCTCAAAGAAATACTGATAAAACGTCAGAATAAATGATGCAGAAGTATTTATTAGAGGCAATCTCAATCTTTCTGGCTCCCAATACCATTCTTCCCATTTGCACTAAGTCTTGATGGACATAGTATAATTATTAAAACTTGTATACCATGGGGCACGCTGGCAAGCCAGCAATCACATCGCCTTGCCAGCCGTTGTCATTGCAACAACTGTCTTCACTGTTGACATAAATGTCATCTCTACGACAAACTGTCTTCACTTTTGATATAAATGTCATCTCTACGACAAACTGTCTTCACTGTTGATATAAATGTCACCTCTACGACAAACTGTCTTCACTGTTGACATAAATGTCATCTCTACGACAAACAATCTCGGTAAACAAAAGGCGACACAGACGTCTTATACCACGTGACAAACAGTTTCTATCCCGACCCCAAGTCCCCTAAACAAAATATATTCACAGTCTGGAGCAGAAGAGACTGAGCTCATCCCCACCAATCTACTCCCGTCCTACAATCAATGGCGGCGGGTCTAGTCCCTGGCCTCACCGTCTGAGCCCTGGTTTAGTGGACGTCACCAGAGTCAGCCTCGGGAAAAGTTGTCCCGGTTAATTCAAAGGTCGATCTTCCTAACAGATGAAAACAGAAATGATCAAATAGTCGACCTCTAGGATTTGCATAAATCAACAAGAATGAATCATGGTGTATCAAATCTGTCGGGGCACAGGGGACAAGCTACACACGAAAACCTTGTTTGAATGACTAAACTATTTTTTTAAAACAAACTTTGTCAAGCATTAAGCAGGAATCCTGAAACGAGTTAAATACCAATCAAGTCTTTTTGCAATAAGAATTTCAAGTTTTCTTTAAGTTATGAAATATGTTTAGAATGGTATAGGCATCTGACGATAAGAAACAAATAGGAAAATTATGACGTGTATTATAACGAAGATAGGGTGGCATATATTCATAGCAGCAGCATAAGTACTCCGAAATTTTTCACTCATTTGGAATAGGATTTCAAACAGAGGAAAAATGTGTCAATTATGCCAAGAAAGTTAATTTAACAAAAAATAAAAGGAATACTTTAATGCGTGGTATTATGCTATATAAAATTCATCTGAATTCCACTAATTTCTGTGCCTTTCTTTAAAAAATGCATCTTTTAAAAAACCGCAACATGAATTGGTGGGCGTCTAAAATAATGTAAATACATTAACGCTGAGAGAAATATAGAGGCCAAAATGCAAATGGAAATAGCAAGAATAAAAAAATATTTTAAAAAACTTGTCGGAAATCCAACAATGATGATTTATTTTGGTTGACCATATTTATCGCGGCTCTTAGCCCGTACTAGATGCTCAAATCAAGTTACGGGGCCCAGGTCGTCTTCAGGCGAGAACGCCCGGCATTAATCTGGTTAAAGCGCTTTGTCGTGTTTTAATAATGGCTCCTCGAGCTTTCCTTGAGATGGGGGGAAACACTTTTTGTTTCAGGGGCGTTTTGTAGACGAGGCTGTACTCTGCCACTTGTAACAAGGTGGAAGGAAGGTTACAGGGACTTGTAACGGAGAACGGTGGTTTGAAGGAATGAACCTAACTAAGCTATTCCCTTGATTGTCCCTGAAGGTGATGCGTCTGAAAGGTTTTCTCTCTTATTTGTTGACTATGTAAATTATATTATGCAGTTGAGATAGAAAAATAGCCAGACACAAAGTACTCTGAACTAAGGAATATAACAAAATGTAGCGGGCGTTTTTTTGTGTGTGTCGTTTTGGCTAAAGTTTGATCAATGCCTGGCACCAGTTGTAAACAGCGAAGTGCTGCTTGCATTAAATTGGAGTCGAATTATCTAAATCCTTATCATAAGAAAAATAAAAATATATATGTTTTTTAAGGCTGACTTTTACTATTTTGTTCATTTCATTATTAACATACCAGTGGCGTAGCTAGGAATTTGGTGGCCTGGGGGCTTTGCGTCTTTTGTGGGACCTGTATTTTAACATTTGACATCAGGACATGAGATAATGTACCCTCCAGCGGGGGCCCGGGGTAGATTTCTAATTCGAAACCCCATCCCTTGAATAAGAAAGTTTATGTCAAACAACATCATGTTTGCGCCCATCTAATCCTCAATCGGTCAAAATGCATTATTTTTATGTCATTTATTTAGTATCGATCACATTGTTTTAAAGACCTATCAATATCGAAAAACACTGAAACTCTTTTAAAAATTTGGGATTCGAATACAAATGTATAAACACAAACAGTAGCAGACAGAGAATATTGCGTTTCTTTTTCTTTTCTTTTTTTCATTTCTCTCGTCCTTCTGTAGTGGGGAAAAATGATATCCTTCTCCCGAAAAATCCCCCAGATAATTGCATACCAATCGATACTTTGTCAGTCAACGAATGAAGGAAAAAATATGAGGTATCGATAATATATGATGGGCACCGTAAAATATCGATACGTTTTCATTGCGGGGAACCAGTTTGTCATCTATTGCTTGGGTATTGTCAAGACACAAGCTGAAGTGTTCATAGAGAAACAGTTGGCAAGCTTTGCCACACAGAAATAGAGTGCAGTTAAGTAGGTCACTGGGAACCGGTGGGGGCATTGCCTACATCGGGTCAAAGCTACTCTTCTGAATTTAGGTCGCTGAACTACAAGAGAGAGCTGTGTAAACTTTTTACTTTATTTTCAGAATTTTAGCAACTTTTAATGTAAGTCAACATCTACAATTTATAGGCAACCTGCTTGTTCATATCCATAGAATGTGGTAAAAATATTTCAGATACACAAATTTTTGTGGTCTATGGGAACTTAACAATTAACCAACTATCATTTTTTAATCCTTTAGCCTTTATACTAACTCGTGACGTCTGATGGATTGCTTGTCGCAAAGCTTTGAATCGACTTTTAACCCACTTCACCGCTTTATAAAGAGCTTAAATTTTGCAGGCAGACTCGTGGCGACGATAAAAAAGATGTATTGAAATTTCACATCGATCGAATGTAATTAAATTAATGAATTTTTAGATTATCTTTATATATCTCAAAAAACAATGTAGCATGCACATTTTTACGCTAGTCTGTCGCGCGATGCGCATTATATTGAACGCGCGGTGCGGATTCTATTGAACATACTTTTATTTTACATTTTCCCGATTTATAAATTTTTACGATAGTCTGTCGCGCGGTGCGGATTCTATTGAACATACTTTTATTTTACATTTTCCCGATTTGTAAATTTTTACGATAGTCTGTCGCGTGGTGCGTATTACATTGAACATAATTTTAGTTACGTCTCATATATAAAGGAATCATAGTACAAAGAGCTTTGGTTTTTAGGTGGGTTCTTTTTTTTAAAAAATTTGGAAGCGATTTTAATGGTTTTCGGTCTTGGTTTATTGACTAGTTAGTTGATCAAAAGATTAATAATTATTATTGCTTAACATGACGGGAAAAATCATTATTTTTTTTTAAAACCTCAAACTTAATTTAAGACTGAATTTTAAAATGAAGATGTAAAGTAATCATGCGATAAAAGTGCATGTATAAAACTAAACATGGTGACACAACTATTGACCGCAGTCCGAGTTAGATTTTTGTTTTTTTTTGGTTTGACCTATATACAAATCTACTTGATTTGATGGCCCGTCAATTCAGACAATATTTTACGGGAAGAACATGACGATAAGAACCGTAAAGCAAGTACTGAACACCAGGAAACTAATGGCCGGCCATCACTATATTGCCTCCCCTCGCCCGAGTCCTGATTTCCGATATGGATATTGTAAGCCAGGGACCTCATAATATCCGGCAACTTTTCACTGCGCGCTATTAAGGAGTGGACATAAATTATCAGTGACCTAAATACTGAATTTCACCAACCGAATTAAGAGGGTTATACGGTGGAGATTTTCTTCGATAAACCAATAACTGAGGATTCAGCGATGCCTTTAGTTAAATCATAGCATCATAGAATAAGAAACTGCGTGGGAGTGGGATCTACGAGTGGTACTTTAAATTTTTCTTAAATATTAATTATTTTTTTTTTTACAAAGCTAATGTACAGTTCATTTCTATTATGTTCACAAAGAACATCAAGATGTGTATTTTTCGGGGTCATAGATGTGATTTAAAAAAAAAAAAAGCAACTAAATAATTGAGCTAAACTATGGATAATATGGCACCATAGATGATCGTGATGGAATCCGCGACACCGTAGAGTTGTGATACAGATATAATACGATAAACTTCAATCTAACATTCAACGTTTATCCACTTCCGTTTAACATACAACTTTTATCCAGTTCCGTCTAACGTACAACGTCATCCACTTCCATCTGACATACAACATTCATCCACTACCATCTAACATACAACATTCATCCATTACCATTTAGCATACAACATTCATCCACTATCATCTAACATACAACATTCATCCACTACCATCTAACATACAACATTCATCCACTACCATCTAACATACAACATTCATCCACTACCATCTAACATACAACATTCATCCATTACCATTTAGCATACAACATTAATCCACTTCCATCTAACATTCATCCACTACCATCTACCATACCAAGCCCATTAATGTTCCACAACATATGTGACACACACCGATACCGCAGTCCTGTTTATAAGGACCTCACATTTTTTGTGGAAGTTTATGATTGATTGGTTTGGGCATAACGTCCTTTTGTGGAGCAAAATCGATCTACCAATTGATTTGAAACGTGATTGATAGTCGAGAGGGCGAGACGCATTGTTGATAGAGCCCCGTGATAAATGGGACGTTAGTTACCTTGAACTTGAGATTCATGGCCTAAACGCCGGGTCTGACTGTTTGCATCTATGCGGTTTAACAACCTCGTACGGTTGGTTTGTTACAAACGCGTCGTAAATTATGCCGTCAGGTGATCACGGGCCGGGGGGGGGGATTAGATGCGATCTCCCCAATCAAGTCAGTGTAAATATGACAGCGGGTTCATTGTGGGCTTTACGAGCAGGATAGGACTTGGACAAACATAGGTCGGTAATGTGACACTTGGTACTATGACACTTGGCACTATGACACTTGGTACTAAGACACTTGGTACTAAGACACTTGGTACTGTGACACTTGGTACTATGACACTTGGTACTATGACACTTGGTACTATGACACTTGGTACTGTGACACTTGGCACTGTGACACTTGGTACTGTGACACTTGGTACTATGACACTTGGTACTAAGACACTTGGTACTATGACACTTGGTACTATGACACTTGGTACTATGACACTTGGTACTGTGACACTTGGTACTGTGACACTTGGTACTATGACACTTGGTACTGTGACACTTGGTACTGTGACACTTGGTACTATGACACTTGGTACTATGACACTTGGCACTATGACACTTGGTACTATGACACTTGGTACTATGACAAGTGGTACTATGACACTTGGTACTGTGACACTTGTCACTATGACACTTGGTACTGTGACACTTGGTACTATGACACTTGGTACTAAGACACTTGGTACTAAGACACTTGGTACTAAGACACTTGGTACTAAGACACTTGGTACTGTGACACTTGGTACTATAACACTTGGTACTATGACACTTGGTACTGTGACACTTGGTACTATAACACTTGGTACTGTGACAATTGGTACTGTGACACTTGGTACTGTGACACTTGGTACTAAGACACTTGGTACTATAACACTTGGCACTATGACACTTGGTACTATGACACTTGGCACTATGACACTTGGTACTGTGACACTTGGTACTGTGACACTTGGTACTATGACACTTGGCACTAAGACACTTGGTACTATGACACTTGGCACTATGACACTTGGTACTATGACACTTGGTACTATGAATGCTTGGAGCCTGACTTGTGTGCGGGCTTATGAAGTTGTGGTTTTAACTAGAGTCACGGAGGAACAGAAATCTGACGAAGACTCATGTTAAAATTATTTATTCTGTCATTATAAAATTGGTAAAAATTACACACCTTTTATTTTATTAATCTTTTTTTTTTCATTAAAAAAAAAACAACAAAAAAACACTGACAGGGCGGGTGAATTCACAGCTTTTATTATATTTTATTCCGTGAATAACGCTCTATCATTTTTTTTCCATGAGAGAAAACAAAATTCGTAATTGATGTTTTGATTATATCATTCTACAATTAATCATAAGCCATTAACTTCTTTACAAGTCACCACGTCAAAAAATAATTGTTGGGAAAAAAAAACCGTTTCAAAATGGAATCAACCCGTGATGAAAACTGTCCTATTGGAGTCTCCCACGTCATGCTCGTGTTGGCCCAGTAATGGTCTCCCAGGGGAGATCATCAGGGGGAAACATGTCATACCTTGGTGCCCATGCGACAACGCCCGGTTTGACAAAATGGGATAATGTTGGTGATGGGGTTGAGGGGGAGGGAAGGAGAATTCCACGTGCTCCCCCCTCCCCCTTAAGGGAATGAACATATAATGAAATACTTATACTTATACGTCTAGACACAGCTTTTATATCTCGGTCCGCTGAGAGTTGATTTAACGCTGGACAAATCGATACAGGACGCCAGGAGGGATGGCATTTTTCTGTTTCCACAACCTTTAGAGTCTGTCAACACGTCTGCTAGGACTAAGTTTTAGCTGGGGAATTTGTGGACAAACTTGTGTGCGCTGGCCTGTTTCCACAACCTTTAGAGTCTGTCAACACGTCTGCTAGGACTAAGTTTTAGCTTGGGAATTTGTGGACAAACTTGTGTGCGCTGGCCTGTTTCCACAACCTTTAGAGTCTGTCAACACGTCTGCTAGGACTAAGTTTTAGCTGGGGAATTTGTGGACAAACTTGTGTGCGCTGGCAATGATGCTGAATCTCGTTTGAACCTCTACCTGGTAGTCTTGACTCTGTTATGGTCGTGTGGTAGACCAGCTGTGGGGCTCCGTTTAGTAATGTTAGGATTTGGATTGAATGGTATTCGTGACAAACAAATCTTCTAGGGGTATGAGCATAGTAGATTGTTTTTGAGGAAATGGTTCATACCGTTGAAATTCAATAATTTGTTAGGACTGCGTTCAGCCCTTGCGAACAGTGCAACAAGATGTGTTAAGGCTTAATACGGAATTTAGAATCATTTAACGGACATCAGCCAAGTGGATTCATCAGGATACGGAACAAGAAATCAGAGATGATTTAAAGTAAACAAGAAATATACATCCTTATCCATATGATAATGTTATTGAAGCTTAGTTCTTAGATTAATAGAACTGAAAGCATTCTTAGGTACTTTTAGAAATGCAAGATCATATTCTTAAAAATCCCACATCATTGCAGTAAAGCCATGATGAAAACACATTATGTACCTCTGTGTTCACATTCATTGAAATGAATAGGCTTTGTCATAATTAACCGGAAGTCTAACAATAAAAACATGGGGGCTATTTATATCTTTATAATGACAAATGTAATATAAGATACGAGTCAATATGTAAATGTAGGTATATTGAGAAGGATGTATCTTATCAGCTATTTGTTAATTCTTCGTTAATTTAAGACAGCTTATTGGACTTGAAAAAGAAAAAAAAATAGTTTCGTAATTTTACTATGCTAACAATTTTGAGAAGATAGTGATTCGACAGTATTTGTGCTTCAAAACATTATTCTGCTAAAATGTAATCTAAAAATAGAACATTACTCATAGAGCTATGACGTTTCCGGTTTAAGAAATTACAAAGCCTATGAGACTGGAAATAACTGGTTTTGTTCAAGCAGTAAGATTGCATTTTTCATTTTCTTACCTAAATGAGCAATAATTTTGTGTATAGAATAACTTCTGTAATTGATGAGCTATCAGGGCGGATACTCCGTGTAAAACAAAGAACACGTATCGACTACTGCATCTAAAACTGCTTTGATGGGGAAGGTTTCACATTCATTTTAAACATTTAATTCCTTTTCACGAATGTCTAATCGGTTGACTGCAATGTCAGGTTGTTGTTTTTTTTTTTCGTTTTCCTATAGTTTTTTTTTTAAATATTGTTTTTTGTTCGGTTGCCTTGGCTGTCATTGTTTCTACTTTAACAGCCCTCTAAGGTTAACAGCCCTAGGTAAACTAGACCGCAACGCCAACACTGGCTGGTGGATAAATACCACTAGACGGGATCAAAAATAATTCTCCGATTTGCTTCTATGTTAAAACAACTGCCCATGATCATAGCGCCCTTGCACTGGCCCACTGCACAAATTCTCAACTCAATGCTTCATTAATCCCCATCAAAACTCGCTCTGGACACAACACTTATTCTTCTCGATGGGCTTAACAACATCAAAGCAATTCAAAAGAATCACCATTTTAATCTAATTTTTTTCGTCTGCTTTTAAATTGGGAGAATTTGTTTTGTTGTGAAGCGATGTATGGTTAGGAGTTGGGATTGGAACCGATCAAAGTGTATGATCCAAAAAGGGAGTGAAACATGTTATAATTATAATAGCTAACTACTATACGTTGCATGAATATAATAAAGAGGAGCTGATAAGATTTTATGGTTAAAAATGTGACTGATAAAATTGTATGGTTAAGAGTGGGGCTGAAAAAATTGTATGGTTAAGAGTGGGACTGAAAAGATTTTACGGTACAGAAAGTTTCCTTATAACCTGACTTGTATTATTTCTAAGCAAGGTTTTTAAATCTGTATAACTTTGTCTGTCCAAAGCATTATCTAATGTAGTTAGATGGCTGGGCCTATCCTTGTTTGTGACACCACACACTACCGGTTTAAAAAAAAAAAAAAAAAAATAATAATAATCAAGGACACAATTAATCATGTTAGAAATTTGACAATAAACGGTGCTGATTTATTGACTCAGGCTCACAGCACCTTTCAAACCCCGCCCCTTTCCCTATGTCAGTGACCTCGTGAGTTCTTTCGTTGACTCCACAATAACATAACTCATAGGCGGTGAGGGAAAAAATCAGTAGTGAAAAAAACAACCAAACCAAACCCAAAAAAAAAAAAAAAAAAAAAAAATCAGCCTTTAAAAAAAAACGTGACCGTAAGCCATTTAACACTTCGCACGTCTTCCCTGGTATTAAACTTCCCAACAACAACCGTTTTTGTCAAGAGCATTCCACGCGCATAGCGAGTAGCTCATGAGTCTGTCCTCAGAAACAAGGTGGAAAGCCTCAGAAAACAACGTTAGTTCTTCTGGCATCTAACAAATGTTACAGCCCTCAGACGAGAAGTATTTTTTATAAGTGCCGCTTAAAATAGAGCGTGGTGCTAAATTACGGAAAATTTATATCTGAAGTATTTAGCTATCTGTAACAGTTATTTGGTGGTGCAGAACTAGATTACATTCATTTATGGTAAGAATTACTAGAAATAAAATTGTATTTGACAATTCATTGTGTAAATATAAAGTTTATAATGTGAAGCCAGAAGCGCTTGCAGAAATGTTAATGCAATGATTGCCTACAACTATTGGGTTATAGCAGTGGGCCCCGGTGATGTCTAGTTGTACAGTGTAATTCCTTTAGCTGCCAGGGTTGTTAGGTTGAATGGTGTCATTCTATTAGTGCCACTCCGGTTGTCTGGAGTTGGTGTTTATGTGTAGTGACATTTCTTTAACTTCCAGTCATGTTTAGTTGTGTAGTGTCATTTCAGTACTCCCCCTTGATAGCCAGTTGTATAGCGTCCTTTCAGTGATCTCCCTTGATAGTCAGTTGTATAGTGTCATTTCAGTACTCACCCTTGATAGTCAGTTGTATAGTGCCATTTCAGTACTCTCCCTTGATAGTCAGTTGTATAGTGTCCTTTCAGTGATCTCCCTTGATAGTCAGTTGTATAGTGTCATTTCAGTACTCTCCCTTGATAGTCAGTTGTATAGTGCCATTTCAGTACTCTCCTTTGATAGTCAGTTGTATAGTGTCATTTCAGTAATTTCCCTTGATATTCAGTTGTATAGTGTCATTTCAGTACTCTCCCTTGATAGTCATTTTTATAGTTGTATAGTGTCATTTCAGTACTATCCCTTGATAGTTAGTTTCATAGTTGTATAGTGTCATTTCAGTACTCTCCCTTGATAGTCATTTTCATAGTTGTATAGTGTCATTTTAGCACTCTCCCTTGATAGTGAGTTTCATAGTTGTATAGTGTCATTTCAGTACTGTCCCTTGATAGTTTCATAATTGTATTTTGTCGTATCTGCCAGGGATTTTTTTTCGTATAGTCTTCCATATGCTCTTAACTCCAGCAGACGTGCATGTGTGCTAAGGTTATGGATTCACTATTATTAGAGTTCATCTCAGCGTTTAGGACGGTTTTTTGGTCGACAGGCACTGAAAGTGGCATGAGCAGTGGCATCACTAGAGTTGGTGTCACCCGGGGCGGTAGCTCATGGTGTCACCCCCTCACGACTTACCCCCCAGAACTCCTCCGAGTCTTCTAGTGCCAAATAACGGGAATATATAATATCTTACATTTTGGTGTCACCCCCTGTGATGGTGTCACCCGGGGCGGACGGCCCACACCGCAACCCCCTAGTGACGCCCCTGGGCATGAGATTGTTTCCTGAGTTTTGTTATCGGAATCTTTAATCTATTTTTCTACTTGACTGCAGCGGCATCAAGTCACTAAACTTAGCATTGAATGTTCAACTGGTATTTGACATGACAAATAGAGTTCTCCTGGGGATGACAGCTTGCCTGGGGTACTCATAGAATACAAAACAAAGTAACCCCTGATTCAAAACAATTGATGTCTGTTAAAATGATGCCTGCTTTGATCGTCAAAGTAATACATGTAATCTAAAAATAGATGTTATCCCATTAAATGGGCGTAATAAGATTTGTTTCAATAAAACAGCTGCACTGACAAGTGTGGGAATATCTCAAGCGTTAATTGTAATCATCGTGCTGCAACCCTTCAGGCCGAGCTCTCTCCCCTTGAGCAATCTAGACCCACATACATCACAAGTGACTCTCTCCCCTTGAGCAATCTAGACCCACATACATCACAAGTGACTCTCTCCCCTTGAGCAATGTAGACCCACATACATCACAAGTGACTCTCTCCCCTTGAGCAATCTAGACCCACATACATCACAAGTGACTCTCTCCCCTTGAGCCATCTAGACCCACATACATCACAAGTGAAACTCGTCTGTCTTTGAATATTTTTCATTGACGAAATTAACGACTATCAAGGGGGGCCCTCATTTGAGAATCCCCTGTGAAATGTTGGGTGTTCCCATCAGTGTTGACAGACCACGTAAACCCCACACAGTTGTGTAGTTAGGGAGATCGTCAGTTTTTATGGCGATAATAAAACCCATGGGTTTCACTAACTGCATTCGATCGACGCGTTACAGATATAAATTGTTGGCAAAAATTCTATTGATGTACTTAACTCCTTCCTCTAAGCTCTACGCTCGATCCACTTGCCAGCTATAAGTAGCAACTTACGTCTGGTTGAAAAAAAAAAGACTAGATCTGCATGTATTTTAGAGCTAAATTATAGAATTTTTCAATATAAAAATTAGAAAACAATGTCACATATTATTAGGGCTTGAGGGTTCAATCGGAGCACGTCAAAACTAGAGATTGGATAAAGTTACATCAATAGAGTACTTTTTTTTTTTAAATCAAGAGTTTAAAAAACTACACTTTCCAGCTTTTGCCAATGTCATGGTTTAACATTTTAAAAATATGTTTAACACCACGCGTCTTGGGGATATTGTTTTAAATATTTATTATTATTAATGATTAATATTATACATCTCATTATTACTTTGTCTATTGACAAAAATGTGTATGGTGCAACAGTCGACCGTTTTGCACTTAAGTTAAACGTAAACGGACTAAAGTAAACTAAAAAAAATCGTTGGTAGCTGGCGTTTTGTGTGGTTTTTGTTTTTGATTCGTTGTCTAGATTACAAGGCAAAACTTCGGGCTTTCATTACTCGAAGTTTATATTTGTTCATTTATAAGAAAAAGGTATTCATCAGAGTAGACCCTAGGGAACTTGATACCGTGTAGCGGTTGAATGGAATAGCTACTTTATCAAATGGGATTGAGTCCCTCTGTGACCAATCACCAACTCAGCATTACGGTTCAACATGTTGTCCATTTTTATGTTTTTGTCCTGAAATTATTATTTTTTTAAAATGGTAAAATAAAACTAAAAAAAAAAGCAGAAACGAAACACAATACGTGTTAAAAATTTGCATAAGGAACAAATGAAGTTAGGATGCACTAATACACTAACGAGCCGGCGGAAACGATAAAATGGGGATTAAACGAATATGAGATGCATCAATTTTTGTCCTAGTTCAGTTGATCACATGTCTGTCTAATGAGTTTTACTTGCTTGAACTTAGCTGTTGAGATAGACGTGCTGGAATCTCGTCCACTGCTGACTTGGGAAATATATGAGAGAGGATATATGTTGTCATGGGAAATCTACGTGTAGTTGCTCCAGTAGAGAATTGTTGGGCCCTAATTGTGTCGGTCAGTGCGCTTATTTCTTAGGTTAGTGCCCGGATAGTGTCGTAGTTAGTGCCCTAATTGTGTCGGTCAGTGCGCTTATTTCTTAGGTTAGTGCCCGGATAGTGTAGTAGTTAGTGCCCTAATTGTGTCGGTCAGTGCGCTTATTTCTTAGGTTAGTGCCCGGATAGTGTAGTTGTTAGTGCCCTAATTGTGTCGGTCAGTGCGCTTATTTCTTAGGTTAGTGCCCGGATAGTGTAGTAGTTAGTGCCCTAATTGTGTCGGTCAGTGCGCTTATTTCTTAGGTTAGTGCCCGGATAGTGTAGTTGTTGTTATATTACCCTAATTTTTAGGTTTTTGCTGTGACATGTAAGTTTGACTAACTGTATTTAATAATAAAATAAATTTATAATTTATAATTTAATTGATAATTTATATAGCGCTGTATCTCAGTAAGGGACCGGGCTCACATCGCTCTACATGGAGATAATAATATACATATAATAATTAAATAACCTTTCATATCATAATAACCACATAAATGACGTACGTTACACATAAGGCACGTTAATCAATAAATTAATTTTTTTTTCATTAATTTTGTAAATACATTTTGAAAAGATGCATCTTAATTACAGTCTTGAAGGACTTGTTAGTTGGAATACTACGGGTGTGTAATAGTAGAGAATTCCATTGTTTGGCTGCACAAAAAGAGAATGACCTTTCGCCAAATGTTTTAGTTCGTGTCTTAGGAACACAGAGAATGCGTGTGTCTGCAGAGGAGAATAGCTGACGAGTGGGTGAGCAGACCGACAGAAGTTCAGTAAGATCGGAAAGGGATGAGTCAGAAAAGAATTTGTGACAGAGAACAGCTAGTTTTTAAAATTAATTCGGGCTTGTATAGGTAGCCAATGAAATGAGTGAGATAGTGGAGTAACATGGTCATGTTTTTTTTTTCCCTTAAGAACTATTTTACTGTATTTGAATGTCAAAATAGTGTGAGAATTAGCCCCAAAAGTGTATGTTAGTGTCATAATGGTCCATGTTATGGCTCTATTGTATACATTAGTTAGACCCAAATTTAGATTTAAATTGGAACAAAACTCTCGTTTTTGAGGGGCACCAATTTTTAATAATAAAAGCTTTCAACTATGTCCGAAATAACAATACACTTTTAGAGCTATTTTACCAATTGACTCCATTAGCCCCGAAGAACATTTCAAAAGCTCATCTCTATTAGATAAAACGTATAACAAAACTGTATTCCGTAAAACAAACTTTGGTGTAGCCTTGACCTATGGCGCTAATTCCTATTTCAGTATATTTTATTGCCGATAGGGACATGGCTCAATGTGATGAATGAATCCCTGATCAGTAGGACCATTTACTTCCTACTGTACTGTCCCTGCTCTTCTAAAACTTGGTCGTCAATCAGGTGTTCATGACTTCTTCCAATTCGGTTTAGTCGTTTTACCTTTGAACCGCAGTATTCTGAACATTTGAACGAATCGTCAACATCTTTGCCGCAGTTCCAAACTAACGCCCCCCACCCCCCCCACCCACCGATCTAACCTAACCACTAGGCCCTAAAGTGTACTGCCCCCCCCCCCGATAGATCTGAAGTGGTCAGGACAAGGAGAGTGACCATTTATAAAGTTTGAGTTGAGCATCTTGTCAATACGAGCATTGATTTCTTCTCCGGGAAAGGCCCGAAGTCACAACAAAGAGATTTCGCCTCCGTTTTGTAGTCGGTGCCTTTCTCGTGTCATGATTCGACTCTGCAACAGGGATTCTAAAATAGGCCGAAAGAGGGTTCTTCCACGTACCCTGTGCAGGTATTATTTTCTGGAGTTTAACACTAAATGGAGCAGTGGGTCATTGTTAATATATTTCTTGACTTGAACTTTTAAAGGGTGACTTGAATAGCAGTGCGTTTTGTTTAAGTTTCGCTACTTTGACATTACCGCTAGAGCAATCAGTGAATAACCTTGTAATTAAATTATTTTCCGATCAAATATGGCAAACAATTCTCCCTCTAAGCTGTGTGGCCGACGTCTGAGCAACGCCTCGCGGCAGCTTAGATTACCGCGCAGCAAGTTTTAATAAAATGTGTGTGTTGCGGGATTTAAAAATATGTACTAAAATAAATACTAACCTTAGAGGTGACATTGATGGCTATGTGTTTTTATTAGAAGTGGCATTGATGGCTATGTGTTTATATTATAAGTAGCATTGATGGCTATGTGTTTATATTATAAGTAGCATTGATGGCTATGTGTTTTTATTAAAAGTAGCATTGATGACTATGTGTTTTTATTAGAAGTGGCATTGATGGCTATATGTTTTTTTTCTTTTATTAGTGTTGGTATCAAATCTGAACTTACATATACGCTCAAGGTCGTTCTACGTCTCACTAAGAAAGAGTTTCTTTAAAATGAGTCATTTCAATATATCTTGATAAGATATACGCAAATCTAGGGATGTGTTGGGAAGTATACTTAACAACTTAATTTACAAGACTTTGCAAACAATCAGAACAGAAAAACTAACCTTGCTTTTTTTTTTTTTAAATTAATTTTTAGGGGGTGGGGCGATTTATAACGGGCTTTTTTCCTGGAAGGAAAAAAAAAAGAATGTGCATGCAAGTCCCACAACCATTTTTAAAAGTCATTTTCCATGACCTACGCTAGCCGTTTCCTCTTTATGTGTGCCGTTATTGCTAATCGATGGCATTCTCTAGGTCTAGGGCTAATCATTTTGAACTAAACGATTTGTGATTGACCAGTATCAGCAGAAACCACAGTAACTATGGAGCGTAATGGGGGAATACAAAAACAGCAGCGACTAAAAGCGTACAAGACCGGAGCTCTTGGCCATCAATAATAAATAAATTCGGGAGTAAATGTTCAACAGAAATGTTTCTTTTCGAGCAACAACAAAAAAAATAAACCACATAATGTGATTTCCTTGTCACGTGACCCCGCTGCCTTTTCTCGAAAAATGGCGTCAGTGATGTAAGCGTCCTGCCGACGTGTCACCGTGAGCCAGGGTTTGCGGGGTTTTTTTAAGGTTTTTTTTTTCCAGGATGCCCAGCGGACACGAGGAATAATTCACAGCAAAAAAGAAGCCAATGAAAGCGTCGAATCTCAAAAGAGCCAGAGAACCGTAACGACATGCGCGGCAAATCGCTGATGCTAAGCCCATGAATGTATGAGTGGGCTTCAGGAGAATACGCCAATAATGAATCATAATTGGCCGCGCACACCGATCTAATGAGCAGAATGCATGAACAATCAGGCCCGGCTTTCACCATTAAATAATGATATCACCAGCAACACACGCTATGGATATGTATGTATGCAGACAATGGAGTTTGGGTAAAGTTTTACACACGGATTAGACCTGATTGTTTGGGTGGAGCGTTTGTGAGTCGACTGGTGCGGCAGAAATGTGGCTGTAGGAAGTGTCGCTGGTGGAGGGAGGGGGCTGTGCGGAAAACTTGGTATGTAGGATTTTGTGGTAGATTGTGCTTGATGAAGGGAAACGAGTGCCTTAGTTGTGCGAGATGATGTGGGACGAGTGCCTTTGTTGTGAGAGATGATGTGGAGCGAGTGCCTTTGTTGTGAGAGATGATGTGGGGCGAGTGCCTTTGTTGTGAGAGATGATGTGGGGCGAGTGCCTTTGTTGTGAGAGATGATGTGGGGCGAGTGCTTGTGTTGTGCGAGATGATGTGGGACGAGTGCCTTTGTTGTGAGAGATGATGTGGGGCGACTACCTTAGTTTCTAGAGATGATGTGGAGCGAGTGTCGTTGTGAGAGATGATGTGGGGCGAGTGCCTTTGTTGTGTTTGATGGTGTGGGGCGAGTGCCTTTGTTGTGAGAGATGATGTGGGGCGAGTGCTTGTGTTGTGCGAGATGATGTGGGACGAGTGCCTTTGTTGTGCGAGATGATGTGGGACGAGTGCCTTTGTTGTGAGAGATGATGTGGGGCGACTACCTTAGTTTTTAGAGATGATGTGGAGCGAGTGTCGTTGTGAGAGATGATGTGGGGCGAGTGCCTTTGTTGTGTTTGATGGTGTGGGGCGAGTGCCTTTGTTGTGAGAGATGATGTGGGGCGAGTGCCTTTTTTGTGAGAGATGATGTGGGGTGAGTGCCTTTGTTGTGAGAGATGATGTGGGGTGAGTGCCTTTGTTGTGCGAGATGATGTGGGGCGAGTGCCTTTGTTGTGCGAGATGATGTGGGGCGAGTGCCTTTGTTGTGCGAGATGATGTGGGGCGAGGGCCTTCGTAAACTTAAATTGAACAGCAACTACCAGCAGTGGTGGTCGTGGTGGTCGTGGTGGTCGTGGTAGCATGTTACCATATACTTGCCCCCAAAACATCTGTATCTACCCGCCCACCACAAAAAATAAAATAAGAATAAAATAAAGTAAGTCACATGAGGCAATAATGATTATGAATTGCATTTCCCATAAGGGAAAATAAATATGAGGTAATCAAATAAATGTATAGTGTGTTAAATAGTACGTATATTTCTGGTTTATAAAAAGGGACATAAGCCAAAAGAATCGTCGTCTCCATGTAAGGAAGATGTACCCCGTTCATCTCTGTTTGAGAAGCACTGGCTAAAGTGGTTGGATGTAGAGCAAGCCCATTATAAACCTTACGAACGTCTGTGAAATAGAGGTTTGCTGAATAATTTTGGGGGACTTTTTCCATTGTTAAAAATTGTGTCTTGGGCCACAATCGTTATTTCTAACTCTGATTCGTTACAATTCTATTAAGGTTTTAAAATGGCTTTCTTCAAAGATGAAGAATAGAAAAGTTGTTTAATCTCTTGTATCAGTGAAGTCCCGAAATACCAGTCAGACACAAAATAGCCTCACAGATTTAAGTACCTGCCGATTTATAAATGTATATTATAACAGAACATGATTCAGGTTTTATGTTATTTGATTTGAAGTCCCCCCTCCCCCCATAACCAATGCAGTAATATACCCAAAAGCGTAAAACGAGAATATTTTAGGCATTCTATAAAAAATCTTTCAGCATGTTCTATGTTTCTACAACTCAGACAAGGACATCAGTTGTAAACAAAAACGTTCCATTATTACACAATGACGTCCACGGGATAATTTGAATATCGCTTTTCATGAATCTCGGGGAAAAGCATGATGAGAATGGACAATGCAAAAATTGTAATGAGAAATAGAAGATAATAGTTAATGGGCGTAGGCCAGACAGACTGCAGTTAAATATGGGTATGTGGGCCGGGTGGGGGTGGGGGGAAGCCTCCAAAAACTAACGGGAGAGCTCTGGGACTTGGTGACCAGTTCTAACTTTGCACGTCATAGCGCGGGGAGACAAAATGACAGCTCGTTTAGATAGGATTATGTTCACTGGGGGAGGATTGAAAGAGGGTTGATTATCAAAATTTTGTGACGTTTTCTTAATGACAATGTCAGTTACTCTTGCCGCCTGGTTAAGACTAACTGGATGAGACGTTTAAAAATGCCAGTTTTGTCCTTAACTTTGCACCGAGCGGTGAAGACTGAGACTAGGAAAAATACCGATATCAGAATGTATTCGATTCTTATATTTTATTTGTCAAATCAAGAGACACGGTGCCATTAGATTTTGGTGAATATGTATTCTTATTTATTGTTATTTAAGTAGCTGTGTCTAAAACTCACTTTACTTGACGAATACACATCAAGTCTCTCTCTATGATGTACACATTAGAGATAAAACTATCAATGTTAATTGTCTCCGTTAGAAATTTGCCGTGTGGTCAATTCAAAGGTCCAGGAGAAAAACATTGCCGAGATTTTAACGTGGTCAACACCCGGAGGTCGTTAACTGCAATCAATCAATCTAATTTCATATCAGATCATTATCAATAGTGTTATGGAAACCACACCTGCTGGGAGGGACCCTTGTACTCTTAAACATCAGAAAAGAAAATAATCTAACCTCAGAACGCGAATATGAAAGCGTTTCAGATTTCTATCCATTAGCCTTGGCGTAGATTCGATCGCTTCCATTCAGATTCACGTATTACACTTCCTTAACTTTGTTAAAATCTCACTCAGCGCCCCCCCCCCCAAGTNTTCCTCCAACCACACAACAAGCCTCCAGCAGCCTTTTACAGATTATCGCCTAATCAGATCGCACGCCCCACGCAAGAAAACAAAAAGAAAACCAATTACCGAAATCAAAGCGAAAATAATTATTCTGCATGTTTTATTTGATAATTATGTTTATTTTTATATATATATTTTTTAAAAGGACTTTTTGTTCCTGACTTTCACTGCGTGCCGGGCTGGTACATTAGTCGTACCATCGTGATTGATTGATTGATTCCAGGGAACAGTTTACTTCTTGTACCGTAACAGAGTTGTCGTGTATTTTTACTTAACCTCTCTAACCGGGGGGGGGGGGAACTAATGCGTCAGGCCAGCGCTATCTGATGGCAGGATGTTGCGAGATTTGCCTGTTTGTAGGTCTTCGATTGCTCGGTGTCTCAATAGAGATGCATTTGGTCGCGGGGAAATCTAAAACAAAAGAGTTTGTGCGAATGGCTGGGAAAGTGGGAGTATCGCCAACAACACTTGAGTTATGAGTGCTCGCGGTGTCGTAATGGGAGAGGAAAGTCTTTGAACGTGAGAATGCGGATTAGGTGTCCGCGTGCGCATAAAACATTCCCCGTCCCACTCCAATGGGAAGGATGTGTTTGTAAAGTAGTTGTGAAGCAAATAAAAAACGATATTTGTCGAGTGGTCGGGCGATGGCGCCAGTACGACGTATCGCAGCTACGAGATTCGATGTTAATGTACAGATCGAATTTGGGAATATGCCAGTTTATAAAATATTTGAAAATATGGCAATTATAAAATCGTCGAGTTCCATTCCAATTTCAAATGTTTACTTATAGTTTTATATAATTTATAATTCTTTTCTTCATTTTTATACTTTCCAAGAATTTGAAAAGAAATAATCCATAATATTTTTTTACTCTGGACTATAATTTTATGTTGAACTAATGGAAAAACAAAAACTTAAAAAAAAAATTAATATAAAAATATTAATAAAAACAGTGTCATTGAGCCATTTCTTTCCCGATTTTGGCACCATCTACATTCTGTTCGGTAATTGCATTCACCAAACCAAACTCTTCCGAAAGTGAAACCTCAGCGACAACTGCATTTATTGGCCCATGTACTCACCACTCCATCCCATCCCCTACCCCCACCCCTCAAGTGAAATCCAAATCAGTTAGCGGTCAGCGGAGAAAGGCATGTCGACTTAATCCCAGCAAATGCCACATCACAGTCTTGAATTTCCGTTTGGTCAAGCTTTCGGTGGCACCGGGATCCGGTAATATGAACGGATAAACTAAATGGCTTTCTTTGTTCGGACATAGAGTCGATTGGTAGGGAGCGTGACTTTATTTAAACAGAAGATTTGGCGGCGGGTCCGTGGGACAGACGGGGAGTGTCCACGTGGACGAACGTGCGAGCAGGGTTGGTGGGGGGGGGGGGGGGCAGATGGGTTACAGCGTTCTCAGTGAACCAACCAATCGAAATAAGTTGTTTTAGAGACTTCTCCTCCGTTTCATTGTAATGGCAATCCTACATCTTTATTTTGTTAAAAATACAAATAATTTAAACAACAACAACAACACTACTTTAGAGCTCTTAAGTCATGTGACGGTGAACTTCGACCCTTTGCTACATTGTACACATACATTTGTAGGACCAAGGTCAGACAGCACATAGAGGTTTAATATAGTTATGGTTAAAGCTGAGAATAACACTTAATGGTTGGGGGAAAACACCGTGGCATTGACAACTTGTAAAATAGTGTAAGATCTCTAGCCGGGGTATAGAGACTCCGTGTAGAACAAATAATTAGACAAGAGTTAGATTGATCTGATTTTAGATGTATATAAAATAAAAAAATTTAAAAAAAAAGATTTGCACAAATCAAGGCTTCACATGTCATGTTGTTAAGTATAATTTAAACATATGATGAGTGTTAAATTAAAACTTCCTATAATTCTGTTTTCGTCGCTATTAAGTGTCAGCACGAGCTTTTCAGACGCGGATACAATACTTCAGCTCACCTCCCAGCATAAACATCGGAGAAATGCATGTACTGTGGTCAGAACTCCGAATTTACGCCAATCAGAGGACCGATGGCTGGCTGATGTAACAGGGGTACGTAACTCGCAGCACAAGACCGATGGTTGACAAAACAGGGTGGGTAACTAGCAACACAGAACCTACAGTCGACTAGTTAAACTGGGGGAGAAACCTGACAACACATGACGGAATGTTGACCACAACGACAGGGGCTGAAACTTGCAAAACAGGACGGAGAGTCGACTACTCAAAGAGGGGACAAAACTCGCAACACGTGACCGAAAGTCGACAACTGAAACGAAGGCCGAAACTCTCAAAGTTGTCGTGCATGATGTATCTGACTCACGTCGAAATTGGATTATAAAACGTGACGAGGTGGGTGGGGACGAGGTGGGTGGGGACGAGGAGGGGGGAGCGTGTATGTGTCGTTGACATCTCTGAGAGGCATGTCACACAACACGACCAGATTGGTTGGCTCATGGCTCGGCCAGGGAGACACCTGTTTTGTTCATAATCTTGGCTCATGGCTCGGCCAGGGAGACACCTGATTTGTTCATAATCTTGGCGCATGACTCGGCCAGGGAGACACCTGATTTGTTCAGAATATTGACTCATGGCTCAGCCAGGGAGACACCTGTTTTTGTTCATAATCTTGGCGCATGACTCGGCCAGGGAGACACCTGATTTGTTCATAATCTTGGCGCATGACTCATGACTCGGCCAGGGAGACACCTGATTTGTTCATAATCTTGGCGCATGACTCGGCCAGGGAGACACCTGATTTGTTCATAATCTTGACGCATGACTCGGCCAGGGAGACACCTGTTTTGTTCAGAATATTGACTTATGGCTCAGCCAGGGAGACACCTGTTTTTGTTCAAAATCAGTAGAAAATACTGGAATGTTTTGCAATAATTTACAAGCCACGTATTTCTTATACTAATCTATTTTGAACATGTGCATTGTTTGTGGTGGAAACAGATATTTAATACATGAGACATTAAAGAACATCGCGGCTTATACTCCTTAAAGGAAGCTAGATATTAGGATGGCTGACTCGAACTCTTCATTAATTCCATCACGTTGAAAGTGCTTGTCTCAAGCATTTTAATAATAAACAATTTGCCAGCTTGTTCCTGCTCAATTAAAATGCTGAAAAAATAGTTTTTATAGATGATTTAAATTTTTGAAGATTTAATCAAATGTGAAGGCTGCAAAGGGTGAAGAAGGAAAACATTCGAAAACCTCCCCTTGATTAGGTTACCAACCCAATTTCTCTCCATATCTCGCTCACTCTGTCTCCCGTGCTCTCTCTCTCTCTCTCTCTCTCTCTCTCTCTCTCTCTCTCTCAAAATAAATAAATTCCAACCAACCAACAAACAAAACAAACGAACAAACAAAAAACAAAACAAAACAAAAAATTGACTTAGAGATAGAGCCAATAAAACCTTGTGGCTACTCAGTAAACTGTGTCTAGTTCAAACCAAAGACTTGTATCGACAAAGCATAAGCTGAATTCACATAGATAAACTTAACAACGTGCTTTCAGTAGCGAAAACTTCGAAAACCTTGGAATGATCTCATGCATTCCTTCCATAATATTCTCAAATACCTCTACTGACATTAAAAGTCATGTCGGACAGCATAGACTAAATAATACAACAATATTCTCAAATACCTCTACTGACATTCATTAACAGTCATTTCGGACAGCATCTACTAAATACAACAATATTCTCATATATCACTATTGACATTAACAGTCATTTCAGACAGCATCCACTAAACATAACAATATTCTCATATATCACTGCTTACATTAACAGTCATTTCAAACAGCATCCACTAAACATAACAATATTCTCATACACCACTATTGACATTAACAGTCATTTCAGACAGCATCCACTAAATACAACAATATTCTCATATATCACTGCTTACATTAACAGTCATTTCAGACAGCATCTACTAAATACAACAATATTCTCATATACCACTATTGACCTTAACAGTCATTTCAGACAGCATCCTATAAATACAACAATATTCTCATATACCACTATTGACATTAACAGTCATTTCGGACTGCATCCACAAAATAATCGATTATTTAATAATCGAACAGCTCAACGATTCTATTGTAGCAAGCCCGACTACTACGTACCCGGCATGATCTCATGTAATTTTTGAACACCACCACCCCCCCCCTTCCTCCAGAAATCGTCCGACATTTGACCGCCTGTGTCGATTGTATTGGTAACCGATTCTAAGACCAGAAGCTCTGTGAAACAGCAGGATCATAAAATGGAAACATACAGAATTCATTATCAGCCGACAGTTTTTGTTTGTTGTTTTTCTCGTGTATGGCTTTGTCGCATTCATTATTGTTTGGCCTTTTCATGTTACTAACATTAAATTCATTTTATGGCTTTTATGGAAATGAATAGGCGTGAGCTGGCGACAAGGGTGGATGTGGCGGTAATGTTAGACTATCACACTGCCATATTAGACCAGGATATTGCCATATTAGGCGAGGAAATTGATATAACAGACCAGGATATTACAGTAATAAACAAGGGAGTTTCAATGCGACACCATAATTTTGCCATATTAGACCACGATGTTGCCATATTAGACCACGATGTTGCCATATTAGACCAGGATGTTGCCATATTAGACCACGATGTTGCCATATTAGACCAGGATGTTGCCATATTAGACCAGGATGTTGCCATATTAGAACAGGATATTGCCATATTAGACCAGGATGTTGCCATATTAGACCACGATGTTGCCATATTAGACCAGGATGTTGCCATATTAGACCAGGATGTTGCCATATTAGACCAGGATGTTGCCATATTAGACCACGATGTTGCCGTGTAAGACCAGGATGTTGCCATATTAGACCAGGATGTTGCCATATTAGACCAGGATGTTGCCATATTAGACCACGATGTTGCCATATTAGACCACGATGTTGCCATATTAGACCAGGATGTTGCCTTAATATTAGGCCGAAATGAGCTTATATTATTATACCAAGGTATTATTTTTGTTTGATCGATGTGTCTACAGGGATGAAGCATTGCCCTAGTCAAGATATAGTCATATCGTTCGAGAAGGATATGCAAATTTTACTTAACTGGCCATAAAGTTAGACTATGACACCACTACATTGTTCATCTATAAACCTAGATGTTCCTCTATAAACCTAGTTGTTATTGCTCTATAAACCGAGTTGTTTTTCCTCTATATACCATGTTGTTGTTCCTCTATAAACCCTGTTCCTGTTCTTCTATAAACCCTGTTGCTGTTCCTCTATAAACCTGTTGATCCTAACCACAGCTGACAGCCTAATGTCTCATCACATTCTTAACCCCACTAAGTTAGCCTAGCCCATCAAAACAAATTCACAGAAACAAAAAAATTGCCCCCGCAAGTAGCAATCCAATGTCCAGCAAACACGAGCTGAGAATGTTCTTTTCGATCGTCGTCTCATTTCTTGATGGGGGGAGAAGAAATTCAATTAAAACCGTGTTGGAGTTCTCTCCCCCCTCCCGAAAACTGTCTTGTTCTTCCGAAACTTTTAAGACGGAAGTCACATGGCCATGACGTCACAAATTCTTGCTTGCTCTGAACCGATGAATAACAAACCGGACAAGGGGATAAACATATTTCAGACACACGAGATACAGTCCAGATTCTCAAGGACTCGAGATGGTTAACATTCAATTACATAGGCCCTTGCCTAACGGCAGTGTTTGACTAACGCTGGCTTGTCTATGATGCTACTTGTAACTTTGAGCAGAAAGTGTTAAAGAGGGAAGACAGTGTTTTGTGAGCTGCGAGGTTTAGAAGTGGAACAGATTGAGGATGGACTTTGATAATTGAACAACTACATGATTATATTGTTGCTGTTATTTAAAATCAGAAAAAATACCCCCGAGAGGCACACCTATTTTGTCATGTAATACATGTATTCGTATTACAAGTTTGGTGGGTTGGAGCGGTTTATAATTGGAAAAAAACTCACTTGAGCTTTATTGTTTTATTGTAATATAACAAAATGTCATCGCGTGGGAGCCTTGAGCTCTGGTTGCTAGCTAGCATGCGTATCCTACCTTAATACAAACACGGTTTCTAGAAACACTTTTGTTATTTTTTATATCGGTGAAAACTCTATTTAAACCTTAAAATCAAGACTAAAATTGAGGCTCACTGAGAGAAATCGTAATATAAAGGATAAGGACAACATGCCTAACAATCGAGGGTATAACATCACACACCCTCCCTAACACCTACCCCAAAAAATATTGCCTGAGTGTACATAATTTAAATTAAGTTACTTTAGTAAAAATTTAATCCAAAAACGCAACTTTAAAAAAAAATCCCTATCAGTTTTAACGGACTCTGGAACACCGACATTTTGTTCATGCCGCTGGACTACATCAAAACTTAAAAGCCGCGTTTAAACAGCAGCTTTGATAACCTCATAATTTACATGTTCTTTAACCAAAGATAAATATGAGGCACAACTCTTTCTTTCTGTATTAAAATACATACAAATCTTTCCTTCTGCCAGTCTGCTACTATAAATAACCGAAGTAAAATCCACAATTTCTTCAATAAATGAGAAAAAAAAACTGTTTTAAAGAGACATTGATATGGGTGGCATTTTAAGCCTGCTTTCAATGACATGTTATCACTTGTTATATCAATTTTAAATATTTTATGTATAAGAGATAGTTTACAAAAATTGAGTGTGTGTGTGAAGAGAAAGAAGGGCTAAATGTAAGTATTGTGAAGTTAAAAACATTTTTACGTTGTACACGTCCACCTCCTTCCAACTCTCCAATATTATTTTTCATTAAACAAAAAAATTTCCTTGGAACAATCTCTCTCCGTGTAATACTACATGTATTTACACTAAAACATCCTAACACAATTCTGGGGAATGACTAAATAGCTTGACATGACTTAATATATGTGCATTGCAAGTTATTAGAATAAGCCAACTGTATAAGAGGTTAACTGGTTGTCAAACTACCGTCAAGATATCAATAGCAATAGCACACGATCTGACAGCCCAGATGCGTGTGTCTTGGGGCTGTCGACATGGTGCGAGTATGACGTCACACTGTCCTTACCTTGCGAAAAACGAGACCGCCGCTGATGGCACTGGAGGTGGTGAGCTGGGGCTGGAGGTTGGACTAGGAGACAAGACGCTCCTGAAAGGCACGGGTGACGTTATGGGGGGCTGCCCAGGCCACTGCGGGTAATGATGGTGGTGGTGGTGGTAGGATGACACGTGGGACGAGGAGGATGACACGTCGGAGAGGGACTCTGGAGATGCTAGTCCCTCCTGGCTGCCGTCGTGAGACGGGAGGGTTGCCGCCCCTGGAACACGACCGGACATCATCTGGGGGTAAATCAAGAAGTTTTGTTTTTATAGTATAAAAGGAAACGTGACAAAGTGTTTGTGTGAACAAAAAGATATATGTAAAAATGGCAAAATATTATTGATACCAAGGCATAAACGATCTGATACAAAACTCAATATAGACAAAAAGGATCAAACCTTTTTCTTGTTTCATATGCAAGAACGAACAAAAACAAATCCTTTTTTTTTTCTTCCTTTCATGATATTCGGGCTAGGATAGGGTTGACTGATCAAGTAAGGAAAACAAACACACCAACAATATTCAAAACTCTAACAAAAATGCAAGACTATTCATAAACCATAGATAAAAGAATGTGTAATCATCTAATGTTAAAGGTAAGATACAACGCTTTATTCACCTAATAATATGCATGAAAAATAGCTACATGAATATCTGCATTGATACCTACATGAATATCTGCAACGATACCTACATGAATATCTGCATCGATATCTACATGAATGTCTGCATCGATACCTACATGAATATCTGCATTGATACCTACATGAATATCTGCATCGATACCTACACGAATATCTGCATCGATACCTACATGAATATCTGCATTGATACCTACATGAATATCTGCATCGATATGTGTGAAAAACTCCATTAATACGACATATAATATCAAAGAAATTAACGACTACTTCTATGATTTTTTTACCGTGTTTCTGAGTTTGATTTTCTAATCCTTTCAGCCCTGGAAGTGTTAAATAGTTCAGTAGCCCGTGTTCAGTCCTTACAAAGCAAATACAACAAAGATAGAAGTAAACACAACTTAATGGACATGCAACAAGCCGTGTCATCAACGTGTGTTCATTTCAACAGCTGAAGGTCGAACTGCGCGGTACCCAAAACAACGGAGGAAAAAAATCTTTCATGGGTTGTTTACGTTTAAATGCTCTCTGGCCATTTAAATGTAGATACCCATTAGTTAACAAAACTTGCGGGGAAACAAATGGCTAATGATTGCTTCACAAGAGGTCAAAGGTCAGATCGCTTTGCCTAATCATGTGGTAGTATGTTTCTTAGAACAAGTGATAAGATGGATATCACGATGACGTCATGGGTTCGATTAACCTTCGTACTTGCAACAGAGAGATGAGAGAGAAAGAGAGAGATGAGAGAGAGAGAGAGATTAGAGAGAAAGAGAGAGAAAGAGAGAGATGAGAGAGAGGAAGAATTAGAGAGAGAGAAAGAGAGATGAGAGAGAGAAAGAGAGAGATGAGAGAGAAAGAGAGAGATGAGAGAGAAAGAGGGAGATGAGAGAGAAAGAGAGAGATGAGAGAGAGAAACAGAGAGATAAGAGAGAGAATGAGAGAGAAAGAAATAGAGAGAGAAAAAAAATAGAGAGAGAGAGAAAGAGAGAGAGTGAGAGAGAGGGGGAGAGAGAAAGAGAGAAAGGGAATAAAAAGACATGCCAAAATAAATAGGAATCGGATATGTTTAAATCTTCATTACAGCTACTATCTCTCCCCCCTCCCCCCCCCATCTAGTCAAATTTATGGTCACAGTCGGCTACATACCACATAAACAACATCCTCTATTAATTGTGTTCTAGAATCTCAGCCTTAACCCCCCCCCC
>MUZC01004603.1:196425-207727 GCA_002072015.1 Radix auricularia | reverse complement strand
TTTAATAAATCTTTTGTAACTTTTCTCACCCTTAATTAATGTGGTAAAATTGTAAAAATCATATCTTGTGATGTTATTATATTATTTCTTGTCAACAAACAACCGTGACTTGGTACCACATCAAGTAAAGGCTATTAAATTCATTCTTGTGGTGTCACTGTCATTGTTTCTTGTGAGCTAAACCTGACACTTAATCGGTGAGTAAAAAAAAACGAATATAATATTTGATTGAACTTTTTACGATTAGTACATCTATTAGTCCATGGCCGTTATGTCGGAGTCCATTTGTTGGGGACGTTTTGTCCGGGCCGTTTTGTCCGGGGCCGTTTTGTCGGAGTCCATTTGTGGGGACCGTTTGGTCGGGGCCGTTTTGTCGGAGCCGTTTTGTCCGGGCCGTTTTATCGGAGCCGTTATGTCGGAGTCCATTTGTGGGGGTCGTTTTGTCGGGGCCGTTTTGTCGGAGCCGTTTTGTCCGGGCCGTTTTGTCGGAGCCGTTTTGTCCGGGCCGTTTTGTCAGGGCCGTTATTTCGGTGTCCATTTGTGGGGCCGTTTTGTCGGGGCCGTTTTGTCGCGGCCATTTTGTCGGGGCCATTTTTGTCGGGGCCGTTTCGTCGGCGAACCTAAGATAAGATGATATTAGATAAGAATGAGGTTATACTAAAAGACGATATTTCAGTCAACACGTTACTAACTATAAGATGTCGTATACGTTAAATTCAGGGCTCCCCTATTTGCTGACTTTCTGTTTATACTTACGTCGAGGCGGGGGGAGGGGGAATCGTTCGATTGAGGGGAGTGGGGAGTGGGAGTGTAGCCGCACCAAAGACCGCTCACTGGACTCGCCGCTTCATTGCTCTCGCGGTTATTATTGCTATCTGGACCAGGCAACGCTGGAATAGGGGTGTGGCAGATTAAGTACGAAGATATAAAGATACTGGTGGGAGGGTGTGAAATAGAGTGAGGGAGGGATGTAGTGAGAGTAAATGGGAAGGAAAGAGGAAGGAGGTAGATTGGAAAAAGATTCTTTTTATTCCGCTGATAATTCACCCGTATTACGTGTTAGCTTCTATTTTCTTGTACAACATTACCCTAAAGCTATTGTTTTGTAGCGATGTAAGCCAATAAGTTATCTTCATTGAGTTTGTCATAGTGGACTGACTGTAGGTTGTATAAAAACAAAATTTGTCGGGCATCTCATTAAAATATCTCAGACGTTTTAATACCGTTTTCTGGCTGCCAATGTACAGAACATCACGTGATCACACTTTTGTTAAAAACATGATCTGTTCAAACGATGTGTACGGCATGCGAATAGGTGACCATAAATTGTCTTGGGCTGGACCCTTCACAAGGCCATTACCTGAGTAAGCGCCCCCCACACACACACACTTGTTATGTCATGTTTGGGGGTCCTAATTTTTGTCAACATCTCCAATATCTGAGGCTTAAAGTGAGTTTGGGTGCAAGGAGTTCGCCTTCCTTCTCTGTGCAATGAGACATCCTTCCTTCATAGTCAGTGGCGTAGCTAGGAATTTGTAGGGGTTTGGGGGGCACGGGGGGCTTAACCTCCTTTGAGGGCCACACACACATGGCTTGGGCTTATTATTTAATGGGTAGTGAAGTCAATAGTGCGCTCGCCTCACAAGCTGAGGGGCGTGGGATCGAGCCCACGAAAAGCAACTATAAAAATGTTGAGAAATGACTAACGCTAAGCAAGTCCTCCGCTGACCTGGAGAGGGATGGGCGCCGCCAGTGTCTATTAAGCCCGAGAATGTTCTAATGGAAACATTAGAATCCCCTACGACCTCGAAAAAAAAAGAGGTTATGGGACTAAAAAAAAATTTTTTAAAAAAAATATAAAAAAAAAATTCTTACACTAATTTCGCCCCCCTCAAGTGGGGGCCCGGGGAGATCTTCAAATTTGGACCCCTCCCCTCCCAAAGCTAGACCACTGTTCATAGTGCAAAGATATAATCTACTGAGACACAAAGCATGTTTCAAATTTGGACTTTGTTTGGCTTGCAGGAAAAAAACACCAACACCACATGTTGAAGATTCCGAAACTTAAGTCACGTGTCCCGGATGTGGTTCGACGATCCCCTTGTTACCGACCTATAGGACACGTTTTAGGAGCGCCGTAAATACGTACAGTTCCAGACTGCATCAGAGGCGATCTCCAAGCCCCGCTTGTCTCATCGGCGATATCTTATAATCTCGGGCTACCCCCTGTGCCCCTCACCCCCATCCTTCTACCGTTCCTTATTGACCATATCTGATTTTTGTACATTTCTTGATTTAATCCAGTTGAGCTCTGCTAACGACCGTCAACTTTTACGACCCAACGCCAGCGAGGGCCGCGAGACGCTGATTACCATGATTTTCATCTCAAGAGCCGGCCAAAATGGCGGCAATCTTTGGCCTCTGACCCCTGGCCAGCGAACTCTGAATGAGGTTGAGAAATGTAACGGCTTTAGGGGCCTTCCTGCGCCAGGTTTTATCGCCCTGGCGTGGAACGGTTTCATGGTTGCAGACCGTCCAGAGAGCCCCCTGCTCAATTTCGGGCTCGAGAATAAAAAAAAATGTTGAAGGCAATCAGCGGCCATTGTGACCAGGGGCTCATTAAAAGAGCCAGAGGAGCGGTGCTGAAAATAAGAAGCGAGTCCGCCCAGAAGATGCGGGGGAGGGGGGTTGGGGGTCAGTTGACTAAATCTCAGTGAAACAACGCCGTTGATGCTGATAAGTGTTGATCAGGGACGGAGATTTGAACGCGCGGCCTGAGTGGGTGATGGCCGCAGTAAAGATAAGCAGACGATACGACCAGCACACTTCCTGGCAACCTCTTGAAGCGGAGTTGAACAATTAAATTTTATTTTTTTGTCAAACATTCTAGTTTTAGTGACCAACTCTAGTTTTAGCCACCAACTCTAGTTTTATCCACCAACTCTAGTTTTATCCACCAACTCTAGTTTTAGCCACCAACTCTAGTTTTAGACACCGACTTCTGATTTAGTTACAAATTCTAGTTTTCCCCCGTCCACTCTAGTTATAATCATATATCTTATCTTATCTTATATCTTATCTTATATCTTATCTTATCTTATCTTATCTTATCTTATGTTAAAGACGCTCCTTCTATACAAAAAAAACAAACAAACAAAACAACTATTGCGTCCTACGCTTATGTAGTCTAGTTTTAGTCACCTACAATATACTTTTACTCTCACACTCTATTGCTATTTGGTCCAGTTTTTTCATTCTAATCTTAGCTATAGGCCTGATCATAATTTCAAAGTCTGTATTAAACTTTATATACGAAATACCCTTTAAATTACATCTATCTACTCTTTTGCCTTGGCCATTTATAACATCAAACAACTGAAAACAAATGGCATTATCTGCCTTTATTTCGTAGGGCCCTGTCATTAATGTTTGCGATGTGATCGTGTGCAAAGGTTTGAGATCTGTTTTAACTTGGTTATGGCGAGGAACGTCCTGACTAGAGGGTGGAAGAAACATTGAAACGTTGTCAAATAATATCAAAACGATTTAATTCTTCCAAGACTCGAGACGCTCTAGTTCCATTAGATATAAGAAAACTATTTCGCCTGGAACTAATGGACGTCTTGTGACGCAGACGAGGCTATTCTCTGACTCCCAGAGATAAATTTAACGTGAGGAGTCACGGATTCGCGCTGTCATCCATCAGGATTATTTTCCCCATCGTATACAGAAAAAAAATAATACACGAACACCCAATATCTTGAATGTGACGGTTGGTGACCTAACTTAGTATTTTAATATCGCTTAACGGTTACCTTTAAAGACTAAGGGAGGGAACCTCTCGTTAAAGGACTATTGCCATATCTCTTGATGGAAAGTTCCTTTTTTTTTTTTACTGATCACCAGAGAAAACACAAAGTATTGTTGGCTGTCCATGGCAGAGGATTATTACTGGAATGCTTGGTCCAAGTATCTGAAATATTGATCTTTCCAACTCTGTGACCCCGTCTTGGCTTAATCGTTCTGGCCAGGGGTCCTCAGAATTTAAAAAAAGTGGGGAACCAATTAAAAGATACGGGGATATTCTGGTTATGCCTTTTTGTTATGGCATGGGTGCCAATATTTTTTTTATCTTTTTTTAAAGTAACCCTGCATTTTGTTTTGTTTTGTTTTGTTTTGTTTTTTTGTTTTTTGTGTGTGTGTTCCACTTTTATTATTCTCTTCCATGTGTTCCACTTTTATTATTCTCTTCCATAACAATGGACATTGTACAAACTTACACAATATTCACTAAGTGCCAAGTCAATCAGAGCCACCTAATACAAAGTTCTCCAAATATTCGTTACATTTAAGAGTATACATTTAATAGAGAGTATCACGTGTGAAACATTTGAATTAATTTTGATTGCGTCATCGCTGTTTTTAAAACATGGCGATAGTGACGTGCTTCTTATATTACTTAGGATATGTTTTAGAGAGAGAGAGACGCCAGGGAAGAGAGAAGGGGGGCGATAAATGGAGGGATATAGATAGGAACTGAAAGAGATAAACCGAAAGGAAAAGGAGAGAGAGAGAGAGAGAGAGAAAGAGAGAGAGAGAGAGGATAGAAAGGAAGAGAAGAGAGATAGTGAGTAGAATACGAAATGTAACAGACACTTGAGGCAACTGTGTAGAGTTCCAAACCTAACTGCAAATCGATTTAGAAATACAACACAAAGATAACTTAATAATACACATAAGATAAAAACACCTTTCTTATCCCATATGCAAGAACAAACACATACAGGTTTTCTTTCTTCCCGACCGGTATTCGGGCGTGGAATGGGTTGCCTGAAGAAACCAGGAAAGCCGACACTTTATCATCATTTAAAACTCTAATAAGAATACAGGGCTAAATACAAACCACAGATATACGTAGGACGCAATAATGTTCTGTACAGAAGGAGCGTCTGTAATACATAAGATAAGATCAGATACCAAAAACATCGTGCAGCGCCACCTACCATTGAGTACTTCTTGGGGTTGATGTAGGCCCGGACGTTGTGTTCCAGATAGGCCTGGGCCTGTGCTGCCAGGGGCATGTAAGGTGAAGACGGGGACGGCGGGGGCTTTCTACTGGTGTTCCTGTGGACGAGACACAAGAAGAAGTATAAGAGAATTGATTTTAACACGTTCAGTCATTGGAAGATTGGAAACTAATAAGATATTGAACTGATAAGATATTTGATTGATAAGATATTTGACTGGTAATATTTTGAACATATAAGATATTTGACTGATACGATTTTGATAATATATCTGACTGAATCGATTTTGAACTGACAATATATTGAACTGATAAGATATAGAACCAGTGCTTTTTTCAGTGGGAACTCATGGGAACTGAGTTCCAATACCTTTTTTTGGCCAGATTCGTGTATAACCTGACTATATAGTTAGTCAGGTCGGTTTTTATTATAAATAAACTCTTTGAGTTTCTCATTTTCTTATAAAAACGTTTATTTCTTTAAATATCTGTACAATAAAATTTGTGTTCAGTGGAAAATTCAATTATAGACTATTATAGTATTTTCTGACATAAGTTAAAAAACAGATATGAAATGAGTTCCCAAACATTTTTCGCTAGAAAAAAGCACTGTATAGAACTGATAAGATATTGGACTGATTAAATATTTGACTGATAAGATATTCAACTAGAATGTGATTCAGTCATATCTTTAAGTCTTAGAGTCATTCATATGATTATGAGAATCGGTTCTATGATTATTCATGAATGCCCATCATGTTATCAAATATGTCAGGGTATGGTACTAATTGTATGTAGTGTAGCAGGAGTTCTCGTACTTTATTTTAGAATACGACATCAAACTGGTACATAGGCTTGTGTTTGTTGTAAACAGTATTCACGATACTAGCAGAGGTGGCATTCCTCGATTACTAACATCGATTTTAAAGTATTAATTTGCCAAAAAAAAATAGATAAGTGATTTTCTCATGCGTTCCAAGATAGACCTGTCTATGGGTTTCTTTGTAAGCACAGTAATGAGGTGACATGCAGGCCGCGCCCTTTAATTGCACAGCAATGCATCCGTCCTATGACGTCTAACGAGCTCCAATAATTTATTCACAACCTCAACTGAACCATCTACTATATATACGTCACAACTCTCTGAGAACGCCCTCAACATTGTGGTCACTACCATTCAGTAAAAAAAACAAGATTTAAAATTAACAGACATTTCACCACAGCACAACTGGGCCAAACAGAGGCGTCACTAGGGGGTGCGGACCGCACCGGAGGCCACCATCACAGTGGTGGGGGGTGGACGACTCCAAAATGTTAAGTTATCCATGCTCCTGTTATTTGGCACTGGCAGACTCGGAAAAGTTCTATGGGGTAAGTCGTGAGGGGGCGCTACCATGAGCTACCGCCCTGGGGGACACCAACCCTGGTGACAGTTTAAGAGTCTAGGGACAGTTAACTTGCCCCTCCCAGCACCCTCACAAAAGTCAGTGCCCAAGAACAGAACTTCTTCCTCTCAGTATCCTCACAAAGACAGTGCCCAAGAACAGAACTTCTCTTTCCCAGCATCCTCACAAAGACAGTATCCAAGAACAGAACTTCTCCCTCCCAACCCCCTCACAAACTCATCGCCAAAGCAACTTTTCTTGAACAACCTTCGGACACTCCTGAAGGATTTTTACAGAATTGACTTCAGTGAAAAAGCTTCCAATAACATGCAATGTACTCAAAAAACTATTAGTAAGAGTAAAACAATAAACGTCAAGCTTTCTTATAATGGAAAAAATACTGGTGTAGACTTTTCGGGGAAAGTAATTCATCATTGCAAATAAGTTTTAAAAAGTTGAATTAAATTTACATCCTTTATTACGTGACCTTCCGTGGAAAAGCTGTCATTACCAAGCCAGAAAGAAAAGATTTTTTTTATTATACTTCGTGTATCTTCGCATCTACTTATTGTTTCTGAACACTCCATTCTCTATTCATACGTTTATTTATGTTCTGCATCTGGCTCATCATTCTTTTCATACTTTTATTTATATTCTGCTTCTGGCTCATCATTCTTTTCATACTTTTACTTATGTTCTGCTTCTGGCTCATCATTCTTTTCATACTTTTATTTATATTCTGCTTCTGGCTCATCATTCTTTTCATACTTTTATTTATATTCTGCTTCTGGCTCTTCATTCTTTTCATACTTTTATTTATGTTCTGCTTCTGGCTCATCATTCTTTTCATACTTTTACTTATGTTCTGCTTCTGGCTCATCATTCTTTTCATACTTTTATTTATGTTCTGCTTCTGGCTCATCATTCTTTTCATACTTTTATTTATGTTCTGCTTCTGGCCCATCATTCTTTTCATACTTTTATTTATGTTCTGCTTCTGGCTCATCATTCTTTTCATACTTTTATTTATGTTCTGCTTCTGGCTCATCATTCTTTTCATTCCATTTATTTTTAAAATTAGTTTTCAAATATCAGAGCAACACGTATCTTATCTCAACTTCCAACCGGCATATTTCTGTATGGGACCGTCCATAAAGTACGTCACGCTCCAGAGAGAGGGGGGGGTGTAAGTTTGTGACAGGGTGGAGGGGGTTTGGTGGCCATGTGTGACGTCATGGTGTTTTATGTTCAATTTTAATTATATATTTTTGTACGAAAGTGTGACGTACTTTGAGGGGGGGGGGGTCCGAGATTTTTGACTATTTGTGACAGGGGGGGGGGGGGTTCAAAATGGTCAAAAATAGCGTGACGTACTTTATGTAGAGCCCATATTAAGATATTACTGCCTCTGTTTCATTACTTCACCCCCCCTCCCTTGTTCCAGAATGTCGACCTATATCTGAACCAGTTCAAGGAATAGCACTACTCACTACCCAGCGATTCCTCTTAATTCGACATCGTTATGACTGCCTCTACCCCACCTCACCCCACCCACCCTCTCTTTCTTTGGCAACACTGTCCAACACATCGCGGGACTTTCTCTGTAGCTTGCGAAAATATTGATCTTGTCACATTCCTACACTACCGCTTTTGTCACCATCCTTTACCATCTCGTCACATTCCTACACTACAGCTTTTCTCACCATCCTTTACCATCTCGTCACAATCCTACTCTAACGCTTTTGTCACCATCCTTTACCATCTTGTCACATTCCTACACTACCGCTTTTGTCACCATCCTTTACCATCTTGTCACATTCCTACACTACTACTTTGGTCACCATCCTTTACCATCTTGTCACATTCCAACACTGCCACTTTTGTCACCATCCTTTACCATCTTGTCACATTCCTACACTACTACTTTTGTCACCATCCTTTACCATCTTGTCACATTCCTACACTACTACTTTTGTCACCATCCTTTACCATCTTGTCACATTCCTACACTACTACTTTTGTCACCATCCTTTACCATCTTGTCACATTCCTACACTACTACTTTTGTCACCATCCTTTACCATCTTGTCACATTCCTACACCACTGCTTTTGTCACCATCCTTTACCATCTTGTCACAATCCTACACTACAGCTTTTCTCACCATCCTTTACCATCTTGTCACAATCCTACACTACAGCTTTTGTCACCATCATTTACCATCTTGTCACAATCCTACACTACAGCTTTTGTCACCATCATTTACCATCTTGTCACAATCCTACACTAACGCTTATAATTTTGCTCCTGTCACTATTTTATATTAATAATCTTGCTACTAACCTACACTAATGATCTTGTCGTTATCCTTCACTATTCACTATCTAATATATATATAATGCTCTTACCACTATCTTATATTATTGCTCTTGTCACTATATTATATTATTGCTCTTGTTACTATCTTATATTATTGATCTTGTCACTATCTTATATTATTGCTCTTGTCACTATTTTTTATTATTGCTCTTGTCACTACCTTATATTATTGCTCTTGTCACTATCTTATATTATTGCTCTTGTCACTATCTTATATTATTGCTCTTGTCACTATCTTATATTATTGCTCTTGTCACTATTTATATTATTGCTCTTGTCATTATCTTATATTATTGCTCTTGTCACTATCTTATATTATTGATCTTGTCACTATCATATATTATTTATCTTGTCACTATATTATATTATTGCTCTTGTTACTATCTTATGGTATTGCTCTTGTCACTATCTTATATTATTGCTCTTGTCACTATCTTATATTATTGCTCTTGTCACGATCTTATATTATTGCTCTTGTCACTACCTTATATTATTGCTCTTCTCACTATCTTATATTGTTGCTCTTCTCACTATCTTATATTGTTGCTCTTCTCACTATCTTATATAATTGCTCTTCTCACTATCTTACATTAATGCTCTTGTCACTATCTTATATTATTGCTCTTGTCACGATCTTATATTACTGCTCTTGTCACTATCTTATATTATTGCTCTTTTAAATGTCTTATATTATTGCTCTTGTCACTATCCTACAGTACGCATCTTGAATTTATCGCCTTACACTACTGATCTTGACAATATACTACACTATAATCTACAATATCGAAACTCCATTATATCTTCTCTTTTATTATCTTCTTCTTTTCGCCTTGTCAAATATTTCCATCTCTTTTAACGTTGCTCGGGAAAAAATGGGGAAGGAGAAGAAAGAAAGTAAAATAGTGAAAAAAAAGAGTTTGTAGAAGGCAGGGACATGGAATTCCTATTCATTTGATTAAATTGGAAGCTTGCTGAATGTGGACACACAAATGGGGCTCTGGTTTACTGCTGAGGGAGATCGTGTGTGTGAGGGGTGGTGGGTTTAGGGGGGGGGGCGAGGGAGGAAGGCCCGGAGTTGCCAATTTATTGCTTTATCAATATGCATATATTGGAAATGATCGCAGCTGATGATTCCTGAAAGTAGATTTACTTCCCATTTCTGATACATCACATGGGATTGTGAATACATTACTTCCTTATTGCAGTTTCTATATTCTACATTCCCGTCTACATTCTTCATGCCCCTCTACATTCTACATGCCCCTCTCTACATGCCCCTCTACATTCTACATGCCCCTCTACATGCCCCTCTACATTCTACATGCCCCTCTCTACATTCTACATGCCCCTCTCTACAATCTACATGCCCCTCTACATTCTACATGCCCCTCTCTACATTCTTCATGCCCCTCTACATTCTTCATGCCCCTCTACATTCTACATTCCCCTCTACATTCTACATGCCCCTCTACATTCTACATTCCCCTCTACATTCTACATGCCCGTCTATATTCTACATTCCCCTCTACATTCTACATGCCCCTCTACATTTTACATGCCCCTATATATTCTACATGCCCCTCTACATTCTACATGCCCCTCTCTATATTCTACATGCCCCTCTCTATATTCTGCATGCCCCTCTACATTCTGCATGCCCCTCTACATTCTGCAAGCCCCTCTACATTCTGCAAGCCCCTCTACATTCTACATGCCCCTCTACATTCTACATGCCCCTCTATATTCTACATTCCCCTCTACATTCTACATGCCCCTCTACATTCTATATGCCCCTCTACATTCTACATTCCCCTCTACATTCTACACTCCCCTCTATATTCTACACTCCCCTCTATATTCTACATTCCCCTGTACATTCTATATGCCCCTCTATATTCTACATTCCCCTCTACATTCTACATGCTCCTCTACATTCTACATGCCCCTCTACATTCTACATTCCCCTCTACATTCTACATTCCCCTCTACATTCTACATTCCCCTCTACATTTTACATGCCCCTCTACATTCTACATGACCCTCTCTACATTCTACATACCCCTCTACAATCTACATGCCCCTCTACAATCTACATGCCCCTCTACATTCTACATGCTCCTCTATATTCTACATTCCCCTCAATATTCTACATTCCCCTCTATATTCTACATGCCCCTCTACGTTCTACATGCCCCTCTACGTTCTACATGCCCCTCTACGTTCTACATTCCCCTCTATATTCTACATTCCCCTCTATATTCTACATTCCCCTCTATATTCTACATTCCCCTCTGCATTCTACATTCCCCTCTATATTCTACATTCCCCTCTATATTCTACATTCCCCTCTATATTCTACATGCCCCTCTATATTCTACATGCCCCTCTATATTCTACATTCCCCTCTGCATTCTACATGCCCCTCTATATTCTACATTCCCCTCTGCATTCTACATTCCCCTCTGCATTCTACATGCCCCTCTATATTCTACATGCCCCTCTATATTCTACAT
>MUZC01004603.1:166991-194821 GCA_002072015.1 Radix auricularia | reverse complement strand
CCCCTCTATATTCTACATGCCCCTCTATATTCTACATTCCCCTCTATATTCTACATTCCCCTCTATATTCTACATTCCACTCTTCATTCTACATTCACCTCTATATTCTACATTCCCCTCTATATTCTACATTCCCCTCTATATTCTACATTTCCCTCTATATTCTACATTCCCCTCTATATTCTACATTCCCCTCTATATTCTACATTCCCCTCTATATTCTACATGCCCCTCTATATTCTCCATTCCCCTCTATATTCTACATTCCCCTCTATATTCTACATTCCACTCTTTATTCTACATTCCCCTCTATATTCTACATTCCCCTCTATATTCTACATTCCCCTCTATATTCTACATTTCCCTCTATATTCTACATTCCCCTCTATATTCTACATTCCCCTCTTTATTATCTCACTAAACTCTTTGTGTTCATCTCATGACTTATCATTAGAATAAACGGTTGGCTTCATCCTCCTTTAAGTGCTATTACTTTATTCATTAAAATTTACAGTTTTGTCATTTTTAATTTAGTTAACCTCACCATTGTAACTTTGTATCTGTAGCATTCAACGTTTTTTTTTTTATAGTCTCTCTATATTTTATAAATCAGCTGATATAATGCTTCGACTCTTCTCTAAAGTTCCGTTCAACCCTTCCCCCCTTCATCTTAGTACCTCTCTCAGACTCTCGCATAAGAACCAATATTTTAGCACTCGTGTACTCGAACCCTCTCTTCTCTTTCATGACTTTGCTACGCCAGTCTATCAAAAATGATTTTCCTCACAGAAAAAGCGAGGGAAAAACAACTCTCACCAAAGGCCCTACTTACAATTGCTTTATACCGACTGACCTATCCACACAATTTCTCTGACGAACCTATCCACACACTTTCTCTGACGAACCTATCCACACACTTTCTTTGATCACGCTATCCACACACTTTCTCTTTCCATTCTATCCACACACTTTCTCTGACCACGCTATCCACACACTTTCTCTGACCACGCTATCCACACACTTTCTTTGACCACACTATCCACACATTTTCTCTGACCACGCTATCCACATAATTTCTCCGACTACGCTATCCACACATTTTCTCTGACCACGCTATCCACACACTTTCTCTGTCCATCCTATCCACACACTTTCTCTGTCCATCCTATCCACACACTTTCTCTGACACGCTATCCACACATTTTCTCTGACCACGCTATCCACACACTTTCTCTGTCCATCCTATCCACACACTTTCTCTGACCACGCTATCCACACACTTTCTCTGACCACGCTATCCACACACTTTCTTTGACCACACTATCCACACATTTTCTCTGACCACGCTATCCACATAATTTCTCCGACTACGCTATCCACACATTTTCTCTGACCACGCTATCCACACACTTTCTCTGTCCATCCTATCCACACACTTTCTCTGTCCATCCTATCCACACACTTTCTCTGACCACGCTATCCACACATTTTCTCTGACCACGCTATCCACACACTTTCTCTGTCCATCCTATCCACACACTTTCTCTGACCACGCTTTCCACACATTTTCTCTGACCACGCTATCCACACACTTTCTCTGTCCATCCTATCCACACACTTTCTCTGTCCACTCTATCCACACACTTTCTCTGACGCCGCCATCCACACACTTTCTCTGACTACGCTATCCACACACTTTCTCTGACCACACTATCCACACATTTTCTCTGCCCACGCTATCCACACACTTTCTCTGACCACGCTAACCACACACTTTGTCTGTCCAGTCCTCTATTCATCAGCAGTAACATTGCAAGGTTTCCTCACTAATTTGCCGGTGGCCGCATAGACCGTAACTTATTTCCTATGTTCATTGGGCGGACCCTGATTTCCATGTGTATCACGTAGCTGGTCCTTGATTAGAGAGGGGACCTACCCAAAACTTGCCTAACAAATAAGATAAAGAAACTGGCCACTACCTTTTTCCCCCTCTCATTTTAGGACTTAATTCTCCCTCCCTCCACCCTCCCCATCTCTCTCTCGTGCTGGAAGGCGAGGTCGCCCGCAACTAAATTCAGATCGCAGCTTCTCAAATGCAAATGGAATCGTGTTGGGGAAGGGCAGGGCGACTTCTGTGTCTCTGTCCGGCTAGGGGTGGACAACCTTTCATGAGTTTATATAAAGACGCCCGGGAGACCATCTGGTTTGAAACGCCTGGGGTGTGTGTGTATCATAACGAGAGCATGGAAATATCATGTCTGTGTGCAGAAACACAGAAAGATGCATGTTTTAAAAAGCATAACATTATGTGTCCATACAGAGAACATGAAATGGGACATTTTGTTACTGGTCAGAATGAAAAACAAGTCTATGTTTATAAGAATGTGATAGTGTGGTATGTTGATGAGAATGTGACAGTCTGGTATGTTTATAAGAATGTGACAGTGTGGTATGTTTATAAGAATGTGACAGTGTGGTATGTTTATAAGAATGTGACAGTGTGGTATGTTTATGAGAATGTGACAGTGTGGTATGTTTATGAGAATGTGACAGTCTGGTATGTTTATAAAGAATGTGACAGTCTGGTATGTTTATAAGAATGTGACAGTGTGGTATGTTTATAAGAATGTGACAGTGTGGTATGTTTATAAGAATGTGACAGTGTGGTATGTTTATAAGAATGTGACAGTGTGGTATGTTTATAAAGAATGTGACAGTCTAGTATGTTTATAAGAATGCGACAGTCTGGTATGTTTATAAAGAATGTGACAGTCTGGTATTTTTATAAGAATGTGATAGTCTGGTGTGTTTTTTAAGAATGTGACAGTCTGGTATTTTTATAAGAATGTGACAGTCTGGTATGTTTATAAAGAATGTGACAGTCTGGTATGTTTATAAAGAATGTGACAGTCTGGTATTTTTATAAGAATGTGACAGTGTGGTATGTTTATAAAGAATGTGACAGTGTGGTATGTTTATAAAGAATGCGACAGTCTGGTATGTTTATAAAGAATGTGACAGTCTGGTATTTTTATAAGAATGTGTCAGTCTGGTATGTTTATAAAGAATGTGACAGTCTGGTAAGTTTATAGAAAAGTGACGGTCTGGTATATTTATATAGAATGTGACAGTCTGGTATGTTTATTAGAAATGTGACAGTCTGGTATGTTTATAAAGAATGTGACAGTCTGGTATGTTTATAAGAATGCGACAGTCTGGTATGTTTATAAAGAATTTGACAGTCTGGTAAGTTTATAGAAAAGTGACGGTCTGGTATATTTATATAGAATGTGACAGTCTGGTATGTTTATTAGAAATGTGACAGTCTGGTATGTTTATAAAGAATGTGACAGTCTGGTATGTTTATGAGAATGTGACAGTCTGGTATGTTTATAAGAATGTGACAGTCTGGTATGTTTATAAAAATGTGACAGTCTGGTATTTTTATGAGAATGTGACAGTCTGGTATGTTTATGAGAATGTGACAGTGTGGTATGTTTATGAGAGTGTGACAGTCTTCTTTGTTAATGAAAATGTGACAGTCTCGTATGTGTAAAATGAATGTGATAGTCTGATATATTTATAAGAATGTTATGTTTATGAAGAATGTGACCGTCTGTTATGTATATGAAGAATGGGGCAGCCTTGATCCTTTTAGAAAAATGCTATTCTTCGCTCTAAAAAACAGTTGAACGCCCAATTAGGGCGTTTTTATAATAAAAAATGTTTTATTTTCTATTATACAAGTTTAAAGAAAATTTTGGTTCTTCTTCTTCTTTTTTATTTAAAAAAACAAGCAAAGTTTTTTTTTCTTATTTGTTATAATTGATAATAAAGTAGTTCTTTTTCAAATGTATTTTAAATTAATTTAAATTTATTGATCTCAAATAGAGAAACTTTCCAAGTAATGCGAGTATTTAAAAAATAAGAAATTTTCTCAAACTATCATAATTTAGATTTCTTGGTTAAAATATAACAAGCTATTTAAATAATGATAAATTATACTGTTTAACTCACGTATTTATAATTTATACATATATTTTTAAAAAAATTAATGTGGGGAAAAACAAGTGAAAGGGACATAACTGATGTAAAAGTGCAACTTTAGTTTGGTTGGACCAGAGTTATTTCCCTTTGCATGGAGGACCTCTTGGTGAAAAAATGCCATTACTTGTTAAAAGCAAAAACATATTTTTTCACCATTCTAGATTTTAAAAAAATATTTAGATCTATGTAATTTGTTAATTCTTAAAAAAATATTTTGCACCTAGGTCTAAGAAGATTGCCTATTTTCTTTTTTTTTTTTTTTACAAAAAACATACCAATTAATAAAAGTTATAACTGCTTTGTCTATTTTTAATTTAAAATACCAAGAAGATATACCTGCAAGTAGGGGAAAGAAAGATAGGGACTAAAAAGGAACCATTTTTTGCTCCTCCCGCCCCCCCCAGCCTCCTGTCCACTCTCGAATTCCCCATGACAAAAGTGAGTGGCCATTCTTACAAGTCTTCAAGTTTCAATAAATAACTCATTCAAATGAATGAAAAGTATATTTTTAAAGAAAATGTATTTTGTCCTATATGACATCTTTTGAAGCAGTTGATTACTAATTTTTTCATGGAAGTAAGTAATGTGTAGGTAATTATGTGAGACTGTGAGGCTGGTTGTATGGAAATGGTCAAATTTTTTCTTGAGATCGGGTTGGTTAGGAGCTAGAGATCTGAAGGTAACACGGAAGTTTTAGTAACATTTGTTGACAATATTTATTTAACTACTGAGAAATATGGGTTTTTAACATATAACTTAGAATAGGGATCAGTTTAATAATTTTTGATTATGAGGCACCATGGTCTAGCGGTAGCGCGCGCTGGACTGCTGAACTGAGGCAAAAGAGAGTCACGGGTTCGAGCCTCGGTGCTGGCAAGGCCCCAGTAATGTGTTGTTAAAAGAAGTGAAGTCTCAGGCTCGGGGTTTACTTGTTACCGTAAGGATAACAATGGCTGACGGCGTTTTTATTTGACTGCACTTATGTACGAGTTTATCCCCATCTCAGACAGACCGAGTCTTACCTACTTCTCTGTTGACAGACATACCAAGTCTTACCTATTTCTCTGTTGACAGACAGACCGAGTCTTACCTATTTCTCTGTTGACAGACAGACCGAGTCTTACCTATTTCTCTGTTGACAGACAGACAGACCAAGTCTTACCTATTTCTCTGTTGACAGACAGACAGATCGAGTCTTACCTATTTCTCTGTTGACAGACAGACAGACCAAGTCTTACCTATTTCTCTGTTGACAGACAGACAGACCAAGTCTTACCTATTTCTCTGTTGACAGACAGACAGACCGAGTCTTACATATTTCTCTGTTGACAAACAGACAGACCAAGTCTTACCTATTTCTCTGTTGACAGACAGACAGACCGAGTCTTACCTACTTCACTGTTGACAGACAGACCAAGTCTTACCTATTTCTCTGTCGACAGACAGACAGATCGAGTCTTACCTATTTCTCTGTTGACAGACAGACAGACCAAGTCTTACCTACTTCTCTGTCGACAGACAGACCAAGTCTTACCTACTTCTCTGTCGACAGACAGACAGACCAAGTCTTACCTATTTCTCTGTTGACAGACAGACCAAGTCTTACCTATTTCTCTGTTGACAGACAGACCAAGTCTTACCTATTTCTCTGTTGACAGACATACCGAGTCTTACCTATTTCTCTGTTGACAGACAGACCGAGTCTTACCTATTTCTCTGTTGACAGACAGACCGAGTCTTACCTATTTCTCTGTTGACAGACAGACTGAGTCTTACCTATTTCTCTGTTGAGACATGATGCCACATGACCCTACGAGGTTCGGGATGCTCGCAGGCGTCGCCGTCGTCTGCGCCAGCTGGATGGACTGGATCATGGCCACCGCCTCCTGTTTCAGCTGACCGATGGGCGTCTCACACACACCGCACTGACCAGTCCTGCTGTACCACCGGTCATAGCTTTCGGGCACCGTCAGACGCTCGCCTATGTTATCTATCCTGATACTCTGTTGATGAAAAGAAATTTCAAAGTGTTAAACAAAAACTAGAGCTGAAATTAATTCCAATAAAATTTTATAATATTGTTATTTTAGTTTAAACGTAACAGCATACCAGAAAAATAGCTTAGTTACCTCCTTAAAAAATAATAATAAAATTTATGTTGACCAATTCTCTAAAGTAACTCTTTAAGTCAATTATCCTTGTTTTTTCTAGATGTTTTCTCGGTTATTTCCCTTGCCATACAAACACCGTCCGTTATTAAAGCCCAATTTCGAACGCGCTCAGAATTGTTTCCAATTTCAAAACATTAAAGGTCGACAAGCGCATTATGTTTTGATGTGACAAAATTTCTCTATCATTCGAGTAATAATAATTTTGTCTTTATTAATTATCACTGCACGTAACCTTGTCCAGTAAAATATAAGAGGTTTCTTTCGTTATTTTATTCCGAATTTTACTAGGTCCTAAACAAACTAAAACAATTTTTTTTTTAAATGAATGTTGTGTATAAAAAATGGAACAAGTTGGGTCCATTATCAGCTATCGTTATTCTTTATATACTGGATCCAGATCTAATTTATCTTTCCTTTACCAATCAAGATAAGATATATAACATATGAACTTAGTCGAACCATTTAAATCCATAGTATTTTCTCATTTTTTCTCTTTTTTAAGTAGACAATGAATCTCATACAATTGTATCACTGGAGATATATGAAGCCACCTTCACAGTCCTATACCGGTCCACTGAGTGCATGTAGAATGATTATTAGTCACAGTCTTAATCGCGATAGATAAAGTTCATTTAATACAAGTAATAAGTGCAGTCATAATCACAGTGCACGGTGTATATATTACACCTATTCGATCATAATCAGAGTACACGGTAAATGTAATACAACCTACAATTACAGTCATGTACACAGTACATGTCATACAACCTACAATTACAGTCATGTACACAGTACACCGAGTGCGAGGAGACGATCCATCCCTGTCTAGTGTCATAAATGCTGTAAGAGCTGACAGCCCGATGGTCAGCAGACGGACACAGGTAGTAAGTGGCAGTGGTCAGTAAGTTTATAGCCTGATAACTAGTGGTACGTGAAGAAACGTGGCAAATTTACAACCAAGTCCATTCATAAACTATTCCGAGTGTTATTTAGGTAAGGTCAAGGTCAAAAAATTTTCAAACGATGGAAACGTTTTGCATAATTAGGTTTGTGAAGGTATGCCAAAAATGTGGGTCTTACCAGGTTTTATCTAACTTCAGGTCTTTAAAGAAAAAATGTCTTAAAAACATTAGAACATGAAGCTGTCTTGGCGGGCTTGGTGAACGGAATGTTTATGAAATGTATTAGAGAACTAACAATAAACTCTAAAACTAACACTCGGTTTTTAAAATTGGACTAAACGAAATGTCTTAGTGTACAAACAGAATACAATATGACAGTGAGAAGAGTTCATTACACATTCGACAGTTACAACCAACAGAATACAATGTGACAGTTAGAAGAGTTCATTACACATTCGACAAATACAACCATATGTGAACATGCCGTTTTCTTTCCAAGATACGTAAACTTTCTTGGACATTGAAATCTCCTATTACAGCTATTCCACATAGCAACACTGATATGTAGGAAACATCCCAAAAATATAAAAAAGATATCCGTTTGCTCAAAGCAGTGGTTCTTAACCTTGTTGTGGATATTGAGCCCCATCAGTTTCAAATGGCATCCACAGAAACCTTGTTAATTATGGTCAAGTGGGGCATGTCATCGCTGGGCATGTCATCGCATGGCATGTCATCACGGATCAAATGAGTAGAATGTGTGTCTTGACCTCCTTCGAACCGCTGAGATGGACTCACAGACCCCCCTGGGTATCACGATACCCAGGTTAAGAACCACTGGTTAAACTGCTCGTTGACGAAGAAAATGAAGTGCACTCGTGGGTGATTTCGCAGAATGCTATGTAACGAATAATAACCTCGACAAAGCTCGCGTGGCTCAACACGATGCTAAAACAAGACGGTTTCCTGTAAACAATGATAACTGAGGCATGGGTTCACGCCCCTTACATAACAGATAAGAGCAGAGCAGCCTAATTTTTTTTAATAACACGCGGCGGTGAATGTCGGCAGAAACAAATGACCCGCATGCCTTGACGTCTAAAAATAACTTGTTTCAAATGAAGTTATACACGAATAGCTAAACAAAATGTGGAAGAAGAGTTATAGTAGGCGAATTGGGACCTTTCTGTTTCTCTTTAATAATACAGAGAATTCAGAATCAAAATCATAAACAAGCAGTAAGTTTCAGTAAGATTATAAATATTATAATGTGATCAGAGATTGCAATATCACTGAGATGGCCAATGGTCTCCTCTCATGTCCCCCCTCCGCCACACACTTACACACAGGCATAAATAAAGATTGTCTGGCTTTTAAAATTATTTTTTATTTTACTTCCATCTTTTAAAATAGACTAGGTAATAGATTATATTTTAAAATTCCTGGCTCACTGGAAAGCTTTGCTATTGGATGGATGTTTCATTCCCGTGTGACAGACGAGGAGCACTCACCTACATTAGAGGTTAAGATAACCTGATCATTCACCGTAAGACCCGCAAGTCATGACTGTTATTTGGCATGGGCTTCAACAATGCTTTAGTTTTATTTATACATTTCAAAGATGCATGTTAGATTTGAATTTTACAAGTATTCCATTTGAGATGTGCTGCCCCTTGTCAATTTTGTACCAACAATAAGACTTTCGTTGATGGTTTTAAGTTCTGATTATTATAATAGTTTTGGACACAATTAAGAATTTCTACATACTGAATAACTGAACATTTTAAAAATAACTTAGAAACGTCGGTGGTGGGTGGGGGTGGCAGTTAATAAATTCCATGATAGTTCATAGCCCAATAAAAAGACATGGTTTAAAACAGTGGCGTAGCTAGGAATTTTTTTAATGGTTTTGGGGCCCAGAAGGGGGAGTTGATCTCTTTGGGACCACACATACATAGTGGTAGCGTATTATTTAATGTTAAAAAAAAATATTGGACACTAATTTGGGGGCTCCCCTTCAAGTGGGGGCTCGGGGAGACTTTCGAATTTTGTCCTCCCTCCCATAGCTACGCCACTGGTGTAAAAGTCACCTGAAACGTTGCAGCTAGTTGTCTAAGCACGAAACAAGACGCCCCTGATGGTATAATTAAAGCTATAATGAAAGATGTAACACGATAAAACTCATCATCATTCATAACTCAAAGTTATTTGGGCCATCAGTTCTGGGGACACGGTGAATAAGCAACGACACATTTGGTAACATAATTGTGTTAACTACATGGAGTGTCAGTGTAAGAAGAGGCGTCACTAGAGTTTGCGTCACCCGGGGCGGTAGCTCATGGTGTCACCCCTCTCACGACTTAACCCTTAATACTCCTCCGAGTTTTCCAGTGCCAAGTAACGGGAACATACAGAATTTCACATTTTGCTCTAACCCCCAATCCCGATGGTGTCACCCGGGGCGGCCCGTCCGCACCGCACCCTCTAGTGACGCCACTGACAGTAAGTCTTGTATTTTTGGAAGGAAGTTTAGACTGAGATCCAAAACCAAGTGACAATGCAAGGTCAGATTTGTTTGTTTACATTTTTTTCTGTGATTTTTTGCACACGTTGAGGTAAACTTTACGGACGTATTGGTACTAAGCTTACAGTTAAAGCCTAAAGGCGTGACAGGCGGTCGATTCAATGAACAAAGTGGAGGTAACCACGATTTTACTGGTTGATGACACGGGACGGTGACATGTCACGATCCCACAAATTTTAAAATCAGAATAGCTTAACCAACAATTGTTCCTTCAAAAAGCAAGTGTTTAAGTAGATTCTATATGTTTTTGTTAATCTAAGCAAAATTCGTAGCGGCACACTTAGTATAATCTCGCAAAATATCAAAGTGCCGCAAAACATTTGTTGCCAAGTTGTTGCTTTTTTTTTTTTTTTTTAAGTTTTTTTTCTTCAAATTTCAAATAGTAATTTGTATTAAAAAATGAACTTACGTGATTTAATTCTAATCCAAAAAACATCATATGAGATAATGTAAGAATGCTCTCTGTCTTTTAGAACTAACACATTTCCTCGTCCTTATAACCGTATCGAACAAAGCACATCTACTGTTGCACACGTCTATACCGGGGCCGGTGGCTGGAGAGATCCAATGGTCTCACACAGCAATGTTTTTATGGTCCAGTGGAGTCGAAGTGGACGTAAGCAAAGCTCGGTTTTATTGGTCGTGGGTTAGGTAACGCCTGTGACAACACGGGCTCGCTAAGACTGACCGGTCCAGGTGCCACAATAGGGCACTTAAAACCAAGAGGCCAGTGAGCCCCACGAGATTAAGGGGTTTTTCTCGCGGCTTTACATGAATGGTTGTTGGCAAATCTCCATATCACACGGACGCACCAACGCTGATTCGGGTCTGACGTGTGGCACCGTGGCGGGTTGGGGTGGGGGAGGGGTTAGATCATTGGACTAGATATTATAGGAATCAGATAAATGTTGGGTCAGTTATGGGTATTGACCACGTGACCTCTATCATGAGGCTTAGACCATAGTGCTGACATTCCGAAGGTCATGAGGCGTAGAATATAGTGCTGACATTCCGAAGGTCATGAGGCGTAGAATATAGTGCTGACATTCCGAAGGTAAGAGGCGTAGACCATAGTGCTGATATTCCGAAGGTCATGAGGCGTAGACCATAGTGCTGACATTCCGAAGATCATGAGACGTAGACTATAATGCTGACATTCCGAAGGTCATGAGACGTAGACTATAGTGCTGACATTGCGAAGGTCATGAGGCGTAGACCATAGTGCTGACATTCCGAATGTCATGAGGCGTAGACCATAGTGCTGATATTCCAAAGGTCATGAGGCCTAGACTATAATGCTGACATTCCGAAGGTCATGAGGCGTAGACTATAATGCTGACATTCCAGAGGTCAAGAGGCGTAGACTATAATGCTGACATTCCGAAGGTCATGAGGCGTAGACCATAGTGCTGACATTTCGAAGGTCATGAGGCGTAGACCATAGTGCTGACATTCCGAAGATCATGAGACGTAGACTATAGTGCTGACATTCCGAAGATCATGAGACGTAGACTATAGTGCTGACATTGCGAAGGTCATGAGGCGTAGAATATATTGCTGACATTCCGAATGTCATGAGGCGTAGACCATAGTGCTGATATTCCGAAGGTCATGATGCCTAGACTATAATGCTGACATTCCGAAGGTCATGAGGCCTAGACTATAATGCTGACATTTCGAAGGTCATGAGGCGTAGACCATAGTGCTGATATTCCGAAGGTCATGAGGCCTAGACTATAATGCTGACATTCCGAAGGTCATGAGGCCTAGACTATAATGCTGACATTCCGAAGGTCATGAGGCGTAGACCATAGAGCTGACGTTTCGAATGTATGTTAAATGTAAAAAAAAAACAGGCGTCGGTATAAATTTCAGATATGTTTCTTGGCTTCCCAAAAAGGACAGATGAGGGCTATGAGAGTTACGTGCTTAGTAAAAATGTACTGCAAGATTATCAAACAAAAAGTAGGGCTACCAAACAATGCCATTGTCCAGCCTCCGTTGGTAGGGCTACCAAGCAATGCCATTGTCCAGCCGCTGTTGGTAGGGCTACCAAACAATGCCATTGTCCAGCCGCCGTTGGTAGGGCTACCAAACAATGCCATTGTCCAGCCGCCGTTGGTAGGGCTACCAAACAATGCCATTGTCCAGCCGCCGTTGGTACGGCTACCAAACAATGCCATTGTCCAGCCACCGTTCGTAGGGCTACCAAGCAATGCCATTGTCCAGCCACCGTTGGTAGGGCTACCAAACAATGCCATTGTCCAGCCGCCGTTGGTAGGGCTACCAAACAATGCCATTTTCCAGGGACCGTTGGTAGGGCTACCAAACAATGCCATTGTCCAGCCGCCGTTGGTAGGGCTACCAAACAATGCCATTGTCCAGCCGCCGTTCGTAGGGCTACCAAACAATGCCATTGTCCAGCCGCCGTTCGTAGGGCTACCAAGCAATGCCATTGTCCATTCGCCGTTGGTAGGGCTACCAAGCAATGCCATTGTCCAGCCACCGTTCGTAGGGCTACCAAACAATGCCATTGTCCAGCCGCCGTTGGTAGGGCTACCAAACAATGCCATTGTCCATTCGCCGTTGGTAAGGCTATCAGACAAATATGTTAAACTGGTTAATCCCCGGTTTAAAGGGAAAAAAACATTTTAAAAATTACAACGTGAGTTTAATTAAGACGAAAAACACTACGAAAGACTAACGGAAGGGTCTTCACTTACTTACTATCACTTGGTTCACCTTATATTGTTTATATCGAAATACTTACTACTTAATAAGCGTGCGAAGAAAATATTTATATCATTTGGTTAGGAAAAACAAAAACTAATATTATATTAATTTTAAGAGGATTTAAATGCGTCCAGTTGATTGATTCTGATTCTAGGCAATTTTAAAAATATATTTACAAAACAAAAGAAAAATAAATAAATTTTTAAAATTCTAAAAATTTACAAAATAATAATTTTAACACCTTGAAACAGCATTTTAATTCTATAACGCATGTGCATTTTTTTTTGTCCCGAAATTATCATCAAATATATACTCATAAAATTTAAATTTTATGCTTACTAGTTTGGTGCAGAAAAACGAGGGATAATCCAGTCCTGAGATCACGGGGTTACTGCCCTTGCAGTGCTACAAAGTGATTGTGAAGGGATTTCTGTGGGGTGTGGGCTCACCCTCTATCTATCTCCATGTCATAAGGCAGGGATGGTAATTAAAAATATATAATTGGTCGCTTAATTAGAGTGATAGTTAAGATATCGACCATGACATTCATTACCCCGGTAATTACGGTGTACAGGTAATTTATGTCGTGAGATAGTTTTCCTTTCCGAGTATTTCCGTTTTTATATATTTCAAATTTTTATTAATATTACCCGAATCATCGTCATTCTTTGCTTCTCTTAATTCCATTTGAGGACATGTTAAGAAAAGCATTATTGAGAATCCTTGACAGAGTTGCTGGCAATTATTGACAGTGTGACACTATGAGGAAAAAAATTAAGTATATTTTTAGCAGTTTATAGATTAAATAATTAAAGAATGAACTCAATTTCCAGGAATTTTAAGTTTCTCCGAACGTTTTGTTTACTCAAATTGTGCTAAGTTCCACAGAAACGCAGTAATGTTATTTTAATGTTACTTAACTTCTGTTTTTAAAAAAAATTATCTACCTGTAACACCTGCACTGCTGTCATGGTCATCCGTGTGGGATACAGAAATCCTGAAAGATGTTCACTGACATTGACTGTTGTTGACCAGACAACAACAACAAAAAGTGACAGCCTTTCACTGCCAGAAGGTCGAACAACACAGAAACGGCTATCGCGGCCCGTGTACCAGCCGCACATTCCATGAAGGACTTTGTTTATCGTTGTGACTCCCGGCTGACTCGCGCGTGACTCCTACACGCGAAAGGGGAGTCATCAGACGGGGAGCGTCCGTAACAGCTCTTGACATGTGGTCGTGTTGTGTCCGGCCCGACGTCGCTCCCCAGCAGGTGTCGGTCGTACACAATGACCAGGCGAGGTCCGTCAGGTGAGACCGACGAACAGAAAGTGAACGTTGAATGGGTTGGACGGGTTGTAACTCAGGTGTCGGGGGCGGTGGATGGAACATCAGTGTCAAACACCCAGTGCTCCTCGGGTAGGCGCGGACAGAATGGGTTCAGTTCCCTGGTTTCTAAATTGGTCGTTTTTTCTTTTGTTTGCTCGCGGTAATGCTAACTGACCTCAAGGGTCAAACTTCATTTAATAAGACGACAAAGACAGGAGCGTGTGTGTGTGTGTGGTGGAGGGAGAGGGGGAGCGAAATTCTATCATAAAGTGCACAAAGGATCGAGTTGGGGATGGAGCGAGGACGGGGGCGCTCAGACAGATAGTCGCACACAGACACTAGTCAAAGTTTCATCTTAACTATAAATATTTAAACCAGTATGAAGTATGGTTAGTCCATTAGGTTTATTTATGTGGCTAGTTTATGAGTTTAATTAGGCCCCGGTGACCAAAGTAGTCTAAACGCATGATATTGATGCCTCTCTTTTTATATATATATAAAAAAACGTACATTGCACGGCTTAGTTTTAATAACAAACTACACCAAATTATAACAAACACATCAAATTATAACAAACTACACCAAATTATAACAAACTACACCAAATTATAACAAACTACACCAAATTATAACAAAACTACACCAAATTATAACAAACTACACCAAATTATAACAAACTACACCAAATTATAACAAACTACACCAAATTATAACAAACTACCCCAAATTATAACAAACTACACCAAATTATAACAAACTACACCAAATTATAACAAACTACACCAAATTATAACAAACTACACCAAATTATAACAGACTACACCAAATTATAACAGACTACACCAAATTATAACAAACTACACCAAATTATAACAAACTACACCAAATTATAACAAAAACATCTAATTTTCTCATGACAAACGGGCAGATGACGTTGACTGTCAAACAAGTTAGCCCCCAACATGACCAGGTGCTTCACGTCAACGTGTGTGTGAGAAACCTGGCCAGTTCCCTGCTACTGACAGCAATACGGAATGATGGGCGATCAGAGGCTCTAGTGGCGTTGAGCCAAGCAAGTTATATTAGTACATATAAACTGAGCCATGCCACATCAAGTTATTAGTACATATAAACTGAACCATACCACATCAAGTTATTGCATATAAACTGAGCCATGCCACATCAAGTTATTAGTACATATAAACTGAGCCATGCCACATCAAGTTATTGCATATAAACTGAGCCATACAACATCAAGTTATTGCATATAAACTGAGCCATACAACATCAAGTTATTAGTACATATAAACTGAGCCATACCACATCACGTTATTAGTACATATAAACTGAGCCATATCTCATGAAGTTATTAGTACATATAAACTGAGCCATACCACATCACGTTATTAGTACATATAAACTGAGCCATATCTCATGAAGTTATTAGTACATATACACTGAAACACACCACATCAAGTTATTGCATATAAATTTGTAATTGTTATGTAATAAGTAGCTAATATATTTTTTGCAAACGTCATGTTTTAAAATTTGACTCTGAACTTTCCGTTGGTAACCATTGGTATTTTATGCCAGGATGTTCAATGGCCAAATAAGCTTGACAGAAGCATTAAGTTAGTAAGGTGTAAACATCTTTCTGTAATAGTAGTCAGGTACTTGCAGATGTAAAGTTGTATGTTTTGTTTCCACGTTGGACCACATTTGAGATGAAATTTTCTTATGTCTTCCACATTTCCTATGTGTGTGTGTTTTTTTTTTTTACTGTTACAAATTCGCAATCCTCAACGTTTATCAAACACCCTCTCCTCTACATTCATCTATGACTATGATGTAGCTTTCGAAGGAGACACTTCCATTCAAAGTACCAAGATTCTTTTAATTTAATTTTTAAGATTAAAAAAAAAACACATTAGAATCAGTACTAGCAATCGACATTGTATTTACAATAATGAAAGGGAAACACAAACTGCTTTTTCTTTTTAAAAAATAAAAAATCTTTATTTTGTTCTTTTTGAGGGTTAGTGGGAGAAACAGATACTGTTGTCCCATGTCGTTAATAGGGTACCTTGGTTGTCCCATGTCGTTAATAGGGTCCGTGGGTTGTCCCATATCGTTAATAGGGTCCGTGGATTGTCCCATGTCGTTAATAGGGTCCGTGGGTTGCAAGGGAAGTGACTGTGTCTCGACCACATCATGTTCTCCTTTATGCAACATAGTCACGCACTCCACCCAGACACATCAACATTAACATCATCATAGCTACCGTCGGCGGTGGTACCTGACCGGACGATATTAAACCACATCACAGTGGTCCACCTTTGTTTGCCGACACAAGTTGTCACTAACTGTGGCGCTGTTACAACAGCCGACTACACAACCCTCACAAGCATCACTAGAGGTAAAAGGAAACGCGTGTACCGCTAATTGTACATCAGCCATTTCTTTTGACATATATACATGGGAACAAAGACGACACAAAAGTGGAGAAACATTTTGCGTTAAGACAACCAAGAGAATATTAATTTGAAAAATTTGGAAAGCTGTAAGTTACTAGTAGAGTCTAGTAGAGAAGATAAGTCAAATTAATAATTAATACGTTGACTCTCTAGTTGTTTTTTTCTATTCGTTGTAGTGTAATTTTTTTTATTACATTCTGAAAACTTAACGCCGTGTTTATTTTATTGTGAACAGATTTCACATTTTTATTGAAATGGTCGCAAACTTTACACTCCCAAATATCCCGTAATATATTTTGTGTGGATTAAAAGTTGAGGTGTGCCACAGTCGGGGCCACCTGGAACAGTTATATTTTTCAGGGGTCTAAATTTTGGCCCCCTTGCCTGATGGCGATGGACTTTTAAAACAATGCATTTCGTCCATTGCATTTTCTGACTACTTAATAATATTTTACGTTGATTCATATATGTCAACATCTTGTTTAAGTTAAAAATTCAACAAGCCTGTAGTTAGTTGCTCGTGGCTTTATGATCAATCACCATGTCCATGTTACGTGCATCTGGCTTCATGCTCATGTTCTAAAGTCTTGACTTACAACATTCAATCAGTGTATTAGATTTCTTGATGCTCAAGTCAAAATAACAGAGTTTCACAGACTCCCAATCAAACGTAAACTTAAATCTATAGCACTGAAATCTTTACGAAAAAAAAAAACCGCAAGAGCCGACAGTGCAGCTGAAATCCTATGTACAGTGTTAGAGGCAGGGAGGGAGCCGCTGGTGTGGTTGGGGGAAAGAGCGTGCCGACTAATCCAACTGGTCTCATTACCGTCACTTCAAAGGGGCGGGTGAGCTGCTGGAGGGGGATCAGACTTACACGGGCAGGAGGAAAGATGAAACGACTGGGTGTGGGGGTTGGGGGGTGCGCTAAAAAACTCTCTGGGGTCATTAAAGAAAGTTCAAATAAAATAAAAATAATTCAGTCTCAGCACTATGACCAACGCGGGTCAAGAAAGAGATGAGTCATGAGTGCCGTCCAGAAATACGTTCGTTAATTTAAGCTGCACGTGTCACGTGGTCACTTGTTGTAATAAAAATGATAATTATTATTATTGAATCTGGTCGGTTATGATTGTCGGCGAATATGCACCGTTTAACCGTATAGTTTGTTCTTATTGCTGTCAAAAATATTTGGTGATTTAACATATATATATATATGTATATATATTAGCCGAGATATTCAACTTTTTAGTTATGATTGCATTCTAGCAGGATCTTCAAAGTCTATAATAATGTCTGCTGTCCGATTGGACTATTTTAGTGTCTACATATGAACATTCATTGACCAGATAAACTCGAAGCCAGAATTAGAGAAACATTTTAATCAACCATTTAACTTTTCTGATTATAGAAGTAAGTATCAGACATAAACTATTACAAAGGTGAGAAACCCTTGATGATTGATGAGCAAAGGGCTTAATTTTTTTTTATTATTATTATTTTTAACCAGCAACAGGTCATTAAATCAACGTGTTAATGTCAAATTAAAGGTGAACCGGTTGTCAAGGACGTCATGATCAAAGGCGCGAACTTCCCGGTGGAGTCAGTTAAATTGAATTCACCGGCTCCAGAGGTCAAAGAACAGGTTTGAGTCCTATTGGCGATCTGGAGCGTCTTGCATTCTCAACATTTCTTACATTCTGGACTCGTCAGGTCGGCGGTTTAATTGTTTTTTCTGGTCTACTTCAAATAAATTTTTGTCGGGGGCATGGTAACCTTAACGGTTGAGTTGTAAATGAGGGGCTCTCAAATTGAGGTAAAAAAACAACAAACCACCGCTTTCTGGGTTTTTAAAATCATTAGTGTACTGATAAACAAACATTTTTAAAAAATGACAATAACATTAGAGTGCCGGTTAACAGGCCTACTACCAAACAGAGAAGCGGATATGACCACGCCTACTACCAAACAGAGTAGGGGATATAACCACGCCTACTACCAAACAGAGTAGGGGATATAACCACGCCTACTACCAAACAGAGTATCGGATATAACCACGCCTACTACCAAACAAAGAAGCGGATATGATCACCCCTACTACCAAACAGAGAAGCGGATATGACCACGCCTACTACCAAACAGAAAAGCTGATATAACCACGCCTACCACTAAACATTAATGTTCAGACAATAACGTGATCTTCGCCCCCCCCCCCTTCTCAGACTTTGCTATGCCGAAACCCCCTCAATCATCAAAAAAACGGTTTTGTCTGCAATGATCCCAAAGACTTGGACTGACGGTGGACAAAGACGACCAGTCTGTGAACAGGTCCAGCGGCTGTCTCAATTTGCCCATCCTAAAATCAATTGCTAAAGAATGTCCGACAGTAACAAAGGAGATGCACGGCTTGCAGTTTAGACATTACGACAAAATTTGACATTTATTGCTAATCGTTGACTTTTTTATTTTCTACATCTTCACCCTTCACAGGAATCGTTTAACATTTCAACCGTTTTCCGTTGAAACCACTTTTTCAGTTATTTATTTGAAATAACTTTATTAATATCAATTATTATAGTAAACAAATTTAAAGTTGTTTTTTTTTAATGAGAGATTTGTAAAGGAAAAAATACCAGCTGCAATTGAGTTAAATGTTGATTCAATTGTTATTAGTTTTGAAAATAAATGATGTTTAAAGAAAACTTAAGATATTGAAGGCAGAATGGTAGCTGCTGTCATCGTAACAAGTTCAACTCTTGGCGTACGTTGGTTTGTGTTTTTGAAGACAATTTAATTGATTTTTTGTTGAGGACATAATCATCTTTATTTCTAATCAATGAATCTCTATAATTCGTCATTTGGAAATGAAACATTGAAGAAAAAAAACTGAATAAATTGCATAACTTGAAGGCGTTCGGGACATTTTTTAAAATAGTGGGCGGGGGGAGGGGAGAGTAGTTTGAAGGGTGGGGGAGGGGCGTGAACTGATTACTAATTGAGGCCCCCGGCATTAAGCGCGTCAATGGTCAGCAGACGACACGGGGGTCTAATTATAAACCCACTCACAAAGCACAAAGCATTCTTTTCTCCAGACGGGCGCTCAGAGCCCCCAACCCAACCCAACAAACCATTCACCCCCAGTTCTGTACCCAATGAATCCCACCATTCAAATATAGCTGGGCCCTTGATCCATAGATGTGCATCGTCAAAGCAGAAACGGGTGAATCATTATTTGTTTTAATTTAAAGTAATTTCAGTATTGTAATACACGTGTGTTATTTTTAGTGAAACTTTCGTGTTTAGTTATCGTAGCGTGAAACTTCTTCAGAAAGTTATCTGCCCCTGATTAAGCATGAACAGATGACTAAACATAGGAAGAAATGGCTTCCTAAATCGTTATTTTTCATCAAATAACGAACGCTTTCGTGTGCCCAACCCATCGCCCTAATCCAACGCTGAGCGAATACATGTAAGATACCAATTGAAACAAATGCACCGACCTCCTCCCATTGGTTGACCCCTCCCCCTAAGTCCACTTCTTCCCTTATTTCCGCTTACCTAACTCAGCTGGCGGGGTAGATGGGGGGAAGACAACCCTTGCTCAGCTCAATTCAAGAGGAACAAACCCTGATCTATTCAATTCTCGTCATGAACTCTCGACCCACCCAGCTTATATTTAAAACAAATGTTTCCCTTTGAAAGCGCCCGTTGAATTTATTTTTATGGTCTCAATCGGAGGAGCAGACGATGTAGGTATTTGTATAAATCCGGTTACTATTATTCCAATCACGGCCTGTGCTGTGACGTGTGGGGGGCTTGGAATGTGACAGAGATGCCAGCAAATTGACACAGTTTTACTCTTTATTCTCTTTTTCCACATAAACCTGTGACGCAGTGAGCTTCTATTTACTACCCGCCCCCTTTTCTATAAATACTCTCTAAATTTTAAAACAAAAAAAAAACAAAACAAAAAAATCTCTGCTGGAATTAGAGTTAACTTATAAAACGCTGCACAAATATTTTCAGTTTTCATTTGAAAAGAAAATTAGATCTCTGTCTTCGTCATTGAAATACGTTATGAAAGAGTCAAATTTGTCGGCCACGAAATAGAAACATAAATCGTGGAAGTAGGCAAAATAAGTACCCCAGGCAGTGGCGTAATTTAGGTGGCACTCTAGGTGTTTGGGCCATGTAATCCGTTTAGTTATTTGATGAAAAAAAATGGATTTCATTTTTATATACTTCTCATTTTTTTTTATTGGAAAATATTTAAATAATTCTTTGTTCAAGCTATCAAAAATTCAAAGATGAAGCGAAAATCGAAAGGAATTCATATGAAAAACTCAATCATTCAATCTTCGCAATAGAAGAAAGGAAATTATTATATTTAAAAAAAAAAAAACGGAAGAAAAAAGAAAGTTATTTTTAGCGAAACCCGTAATCGATCTGACCTTGACGTTAAAAAAAAAACTCATAAAAAGGCAACCGTATTGCCCCCGGCCCCTGAGATTCAATAGCGCCTGTTCTTCTCATGTCCATCTCGCTCAGGAGGGAGTCCCAAGTCCCAGCTTCTAATGACGTATGGTTTAACGAGGCGCATGAGCGGCAACTACGCCTGCTTGGGTCCTGGTGCGCATTGCATTACGGCAGCCTGGCGGAACTCACTGAAAACTAATTTTGGTCACGGAGAAGTGGGTCACTGGTGTAAACATTGGTCATTGAAATGTAGGTCATTTATCTTGGGAAAAGCAGAAAAGTCATGTCATTGTCACAGAGAAAAAATGTCATAGGAAACAACAATTACTGATAATCCTTTATCCTCAGCATTTTTTTTCTCTCTCCTACAATCGTCATCGTATATGGTTTAAAAGTAACTAGCTGCTATACGCAAGATTTGAAGCTTTATTTTCGAATACGAAAAACGTCGCACATCTATCTCTACTAAAAAAAAAAAACTTCCATGATCTAGATTCTACGCTTTAGGCTTCCAACAAGCTATCTCTAGACTTAAGGCTTTCAGCTAGTTATCTGTATACACCCGGCTAACATCTATAGCTAAATCTGAACCAGACTAACGACTAGCTACATCTGCACCATGCAGGCTAAAAGCAAATGACCGAGTTTCTAAACTCATTCCCCAAACTGAAACAATAGAACCCCCCCACCCCCATTTTTTAATGTTGTTATGCCTTTAAGAGATATAAACGTTTTGTTTGTTTAGCGACCAGGACATCGACTGACATCGTCAGACTCCGGGAGTTTGTTTTCACGACCGACATCCTCCCCACCCCGACGTCTTCACACCAAACACCAAAAGGTGGTCGCACCAGCGGGCCCCCTTGAGACCCCGCTTGGCAGTAATGAAAAAACAACACTCGATCACGTGGCCTTTGTACGGCGTCTCGAAACATGATTTTATAGCTTCACACGGCAGCCATTGATTAGTAATTCTTCAGTGTTTTCTGTGGTGAATGAAAAGTTGACCCCAGTGGACCCCTGGGAATAAGGATACTGTGGTACAACAGTGAAAAGTAGGCATAATGCGATACAATAACTTAGCTCTGTTACAGTAGTATAACAGTCATCGAATGGATCGACACTGAAAAGTTGCTTGGATTTAAGAATTCATATCTAGAGGGCAGCCGCTTATCCGGACTTATACCTATCACTTGTATTACACACTTTTTCTATACCTTGATATTGAAATTTCCAAGATAATCACAACGCGCTGTGGTAAAAAGACTTTGAACCACTGACTAGGAGATTAACAAATATCTTGCCATTCAAGATGTTTCTTATTGAGGATACCGTAAGAAAATTTGAAGTGGATAGCAACACTCTTTATTTGACATAACTCCATGCACCATCATTAAGACTGGGATAGGAGCACTCTTTACTTGATATAACTCCGTGTGCCATCATTAAGGAAATCTCTACTTTGGAATCAACATGAAAAAAGAAGAGAGGAGGGAAAATGTATGGGTATACGCACGGAAACTACTAGAAAGGAAAGCGTAAAAAAAAAGGTGAGGTTAATGGTTAATGGCTAATTGTAGCAGACGGACTTCGTCACGGGGCTGGGCCAAAGGTTTAATAAGTAAGTGGACTAACTGGCTCTATATAATTGTATAGTATTCATTATATTTTCTTTTTTTAAATGACTGAACATTGAAAGGCTGAAGGCTGATCTGATGTCTAATTAAAGCTGAGATCTCTTGTATCATGTTTGATACCGTGACATCAAGGTGGATCGTTAAGTTTGATACCGTGACATCAAGGTGGATCGTTAAGTTTGATATCGTGACATCAAGGTGGATCGTTAAGTTTGATATCGTGACATCAAGGTGGATCGTTAAGTTTGATATCGTGACATCAATGTGCTGTTTGATGAGACATTTTTCTTAGTTTCATACAAAATGAAAGCGTTAAGAAAATAGTTGCTCAAATTTACTACAGGATCTCGTAGCGCCAAGATACTTTTGATGCTATAAGGGTGACTGGGGCATCAGACAATGGGAAGTTTGAGAAACACCGCATGGGCCTAGAAGTCCCACATTCCACGGGAGCCCATCGTGTTCTATATTCAAGCTACCGTCCGTCTTGTCCGTGGTCTCAAATGAGTTAAACATCCCATCGTTACTTTGAGTCGGGCCACTCGACGACATCTCAAGTGGTCATTTAACAGAGATGCCAGGACATGAAACAACGACCAAAGATTGCACTTGATTGGAGAGCAGTAGAAGCAGCGCACCATTAATGGTGTGTACTCAAGACTGCCAGCGTCAAAAAGCACGCGGGCGTAAAGCATGGGGGCGATGCGAAGGGGTCTCCCCAGCAACAAGAGGGTTAATGAACGTGTTAGACGGTAACCATTTTAACTGTTTGGTGTTGAGAGTGCTGGGGAATTTTTTCATGACTCAAGATTAATGGCTCGCAATCAGAAGATCAGAAATGACTTCATGAATGAAAAGAAGAACACGCACACTCAAGTGTCGAAAACTAAGAGGAACAAAAAGCTATCTTCAGACTTGTTGGGTTATTTTTGTTGTTACCCATTCCTACTTTTGCGACACATGTTTTTCCCTAGACTTAAAACTTCTGAATAGAGGTTTAAACTGTATCCATAATCCCAAGTTCTATTTCCCTGATCCCGCCATTAAACCAAACGTTTGTGTCGTGGAAGTTTACCGACTAAACACAAGCCCTTAAAAGGAAATTGGGGGAATAGAAGTGAAAAGGAATGTTGTCGAATTCAACGGGGGTCTATCCTGGCTTACAGAGAAATCAATGTCCCATTAGCTTATACTACTATAGGCACAGACCGGCTATAGGCCTCGAGCTCCTCTCAGGTTTTTCAATGACATCTCTCTATTTCCTCTTTTTAACACAAGGAAATAAATTTTAAAAAATATTTTCCACAGTGTATGTGATCAGCCTATAATTCCCCATTTCCCTAGATCCTGATTATTTTTAAGATTAAGGTTTTTATTGTGTTGCTGTTGAATTGGGAAATGTACTTAAATTTTTTGTAATTTAAAAAATAATTAAAACTATTAAATGTTTTAATAATAAAAAATGATTTTAAAAAATTCAAACTACATTGTAACTTTGAGAATATTTTAAAATGAAGTTTTTGAGTTCTAAACTACGAACAAGCTTGAAATAGCAAGTGGCCAGTATGGAGTCGAAATCGTTTTTTATTCATTTATTATTATTTTTATTTTTTTGGTACAATGTTTGGTATTGTTTCAAATCAATGATATAATCAATCGTAGATTTTAAAGCTCTGCTACCCAGGCAAAAAAAAAACAACAAACAAACGGCATCGAAGATCTATCGTTTTCATAAACATTGCCGCGCTGTTCTGACAAGTGTTGTGGCGAGAGCTCCATCAAAGCTGCCGGGTCAAACATTTTTTCACACGCCATGCCAACAAGTGCCTCTAGAATGACTCCAGCTGCACCTCAATATACCAGGGTCACCCCCACCCCCTTTCCTACATAACACCTGTGGATGCGCCCACCAGAAGGCGGATGCTACAAAGGAAACAGAAGACACAAGAGGTCAAACAGCGAGACAGCCACGGAGAGACCAACCAACCCGCGGCGATCTTATCGGCTCCACCTGACTCCGTGACTCCCAGGGGGGCCCCGATAAGGATAATGATACCAACCCCAATGAAGATTAACCAAAGCCCCCCCCTCCCCCCACCGCTACCACTACGCCTGGGATTCGAATGGCTGGGTGCACACGGGGCATAAGCCATAATTTAATGCTTGGAAACTTCACATTAGTACGAGGCAGTCTTCTCTCCCCTGCAGCTAGGGGAAGATAATCAGTTGTTTTTGTTGTATCCAGCTTACACGAGGGTAATAGAGATGTAGGCACCAAAGTAAGTCACGGGAGACCAGGAAATGAAACATTTACATAACTTTATCCGTACACCATATAATACATGGAGGTCCATGTATAAGTCATGTCCATGACATCTTTAGGTCATGATCATGCTATAATGTATAGGTCGTGTCAGCGTGTCTATGTTATAATTTATAGCTCATATTTTCAATGTTATATTTAACCTGCGCGGACTCACAGATATCTGACTAACGCAGCGTACCAGTTTAAAATTACCGCGCATGAATTTTTTTTAATTGAAAAAAAAAAGAAAGAAAAAAGAAAAGAAGAAAAAGAAATGGGTACCGAAAAGCTTATCACACGAATTTTTAAAATTTTATTTTGCACACGGACCAACAAGCCTTGTAAAAAAGATTGTTTATGTTATAATGTCTGAGATATGTTAGTTGTTATACGTGTTTCATGAAGGCCCAATGACAAAAAAATATCCTTAAACGAAACTAAGAGAGACCATTGGCCAATATCTTATCTTATCTATTGGAGACGCTGACAAGGCTATTAGTCTATACATATGGTTATTACCTCAGTGGAGATATGATATTCAATATAAATGCCAAGCAGTTTTCAGATTATTTGTAGATAGACGCCAAATGAAATAGTAGACAATAAGAGACCGGAATAGGGGGGGGGGGGGAGTCATATTATTTAAGATGTCTTTTGTCTGGATGTAAGAAACAACAACAAGCAATGACACGGGAAACACGTGAGGTGATAAAAGGTTAAGGTCATAGTCATGACAGTGATCCTTGAAGAGTTTGAATGAATAATCGCCTTACGTTCGGAGGGGACATTAACTATTGTTTAATTAAAGGGACGGTATAAATACACTTGAAAACGAGACGAGTTAGCTCCACGACTATGTCCTGGTGCTGTCATTGCCTCCCCTCATCCTATCCTATCAGACTTGATCAGGTCAGCGATCAAGATCTGACCACCAACAAAAACTGTGTGATTGACAGCCTTGGTGACATGACACGAGTCAGTGGCACTGACAAATGCGATGGCATCGGACATCAACGTCACGTTCACGTAATCCCCCGACCCCCTTCCCCGTCCCACTCCCGTCATGAAATCCTTTCAATTCATAAGTCTTTCAATATGGAAAAGTAGTTTACTAACGATGTATGGCAAAGAAGGTGTGTAAAGGTATTGTTGTCAGAGAAGGATTGAGTTTTTTTTAGTCAAAATGGTTCGCTCAGGTATATATGTATATAGATGTTTCCAATTCACATAGTCAAAGATGTGCATAGCAACGATGTACACATGAGTAGGATCAATGGCCACGGGTGTACACTTAGCTAAAATGGAAATGTTAATGTCACTGATAGCAAACTGGGAAATGTTTATGTCACTGATAGCAAACTGGGAAATGTTTATGTCACTGACAGCTAACGGGGAAATGTTTATGCCACTGATAGCTAACAGGGAAATGTTTATGTCAATGATAGCTAACTGGGAAATGTTTATGCCACTGATAGCTAACAGGGAAATGTTTATGCTACTGATAGCTAACTGGGAAATGTTTATGTCACTGATAGCAAACTGGGAAATGTTTATGTCACTGACAGCTAACGGGGAAATGTTTATGTACTGATAGCTAACTGGGAAATGTTTATGTCACTGATAGCTAACTGGGAAATGTTTATGTCACTGATAGCTAACTGGGAAATGTTTATGTAACTGATAGCTAACGGGGAAATGTTTATGCCACTGATAGCTAACTGGGAAATGTTTATGCCACTGATAGCAAACTGGGAAATGTTTATGTCACTGATTGCTAACTGGGAAAAGTTTATGTCACTGATAGCTAACTGGGAAATGTTTATGTCACTGTTTGCTAACTGGGAAAAGTTTATGTCACTTATAGCTAACTGGGAAATGTTTATGTCACTGATTGCTAACTGGGAAATGTTTATGCCACTGATAGCTAACTGGGAAATGTTTATGTCACTGATAGCTAACTGGGAAATGTTTATGTCACGGGTTGCTAACAAAGCACGCACATACAACCTACGTGAAAACTACGTATTTCGGTTATTTGTTTATTCAATCCCTCCTCTTTAAAATCCGATATCTAAACAATAAATAATTCCGTTGAGGTACTCTCTAAATACGGTGTCTTGATACGATATCAGCTTGATAGTTAAACATTTTGAGACCGGTCTTGATAAGAACTGAAGTTGTCTTAGGTACACGGGCTGTGTCTCTTTCTGCTATGAAAACAAACTCCAAGTTAAGTATGGTGTTATATGGTCTTCGTAACAACATTAGTGGATTTATCAATCGTGACAATGTCAACTAAATATATCAAACAAATAATTCCAGAAAAAAAGTTTTCAGCGTGTCTTTCCCATTCGCCTATACTTTCTGTTGAATTTACTTTCAATAAGAATTCATTGACGTAACCAACGAGTTCTTTTTGTAACGACTAAAAAATGTTATCGCCATAGCGTATATTCTCATTCGCCCACTTATTATTACTACTCGCGTTGTTTAAAATGTTGTGATAAAATCATGATATTCCTTACTAAGCTTATCCACAAATCATCGGCATTAAACGCCATGACAAGGTGCCAGACACAACAGACAGACACGTCTCTCTAGCATCTTAAGAATTTTAATGCAATCCCAGCTTCGCTGTAGGGAAGTGGGGGGGNTAAAAATGCCAAAGAAGCCAGAAGTTTGTGCACAAACATCCTAATTGAGATTTAAAACAAAAAATTAAGTGACGAACTACACGTGGCCATCAAACGTTCCTCAAGCCACCCCCAACCCCCCTTCCCCCCCCTACAGTTGTATGAATTCCTGCCCAACCAACCTTCCAACCATTTATCCTACGACACATCTCCCAAACATCCATATCCATCAATACTTGCCGCCCCTACCTCCCCGCAAGGCAATATTTCATTATGAGTGCAATATTTTCAAGTCCTCTATTCGTCAATTACTCCAATATTGCTCACCGGGGCGGTGGCTAATGAAACGGAATCCTGACAGCTAGAACAATAGACGGTGTCCACACATCTTAACCACTGAGATTTAATTACCCGTGCTAATAGCGGCGACAATACCTTCAAGCAGGCGGGGCTATAAATAGACATATCGTGAGCTGGTGCCGGTTCAAGTTCAAACAGGGGTTCTAAAAAAAAAAAAAAAAAAAAAAAAAAAAAAT
>MUZC01004603.1:140651-166977 GCA_002072015.1 Radix auricularia | reverse complement strand
ATTCAACAGAGACCTTTTTAATTTCGTTCAATGAATGCATTGGTTATTGGTTTAACTTCTAAAATAAAATAAAAATCCATTAGTATTATTTCCAGTATTTACAAACATCCAGTGGGATGTTTAAGTGTGACATTTTTTACCTTTATGTTTGACCTTTTGCTTGTTTGATCTTTTGCATGTTTGACTTATGGGACGTTATACTTATGATACTTAAGACATGTCTGGATTATGAAGTTCTCGACTTACAAGCCATAAAATACGATGCTAGGCGTCGAGGTATGAAGAAATGTGAGGCACGGCTGGTGGAGTTCCTTATTCCCTGTTTGAGGATCCCCGGTGTTCTAGAAAGGGAGACAGACGACCGGTCAACCGTATTTAACGTCAAGGTAATCACGCGAAGGCCCCTAAAGGCGGGAGAGAAAAGTCAGTCCGGCTACTTGTTAAGAGAGTCAGCCATGCAGACTCATCCCTGGACAATGGTTGGTTTTTTGAGACCCATTGATGAAAGCAATGCCTGCTGATTTCGGATGGTATAGGTAGGAGGGGTGGGTGGGTGGGGGGGGGGGCTGTTAAACTATTGATTTGTTGTAAGGTCGATTTTTATTAACTGGAGGCCGGGACGTTTCCAATCATTGGAGGTGTGTGGTGGATGTGTGGTGGAGGTGTGGTGGAGGTGGGTGATGGAGGTGTGTGGTGGAGGTGTGATGGAGTTGTTTGGTGAAGTTGTGGTGGAGGTGGGTAGTGGAGGTGTGTGGTGGAAGTGTTTGGTGGAAGTGTGGTGGAGGTGTTTGGTGGAGGTGTGAGGTGGAGGTGTGAGGTGTGATGTGGAGTTGTGTGATGGAGGTGTGAGGTGGAGGTGTGTGGTGGAAGTGTGTGGAGGTGTTTGGTGGAAGTGTTTGGTGGAGGTGTGTGGTGGAGGTGTGTTGTGGAGGTGTGAGGTGGAGGTGTGTTGTGGAGTTGTGTTGTGGAGGTGTGTTGTGGAGGTGTGAGGTGGAGGTGTGTTGTGGAGGTGTTTTGTGGAGGTGTGTTGTGGAGGTGTGTTGTGGAGATGTGTTATGGAGGTGGGTGTCGGAGGTGTGTGGTGGAGGTGTGTGGTGGAGGTGTGTTTCACTGTTCCAATATGTGCGTACCGTCTCATCACCAGGGAAAATATGCGATAGTAACACCATTAAATAAGTGAAAGGCCTGAATTATAATATGCTAACGATAAGCCGGGTATTGCTAACAATAGTTTATCGTCTTATAAATCAAACGCGTTACTTAGCCGTTAAAAGATTAAAATCTAACAATTGAGCAGTTATCCTCGCCGTTATAATGTCAGTAACTACAATTTTTCAGCAGTTCATCCCCTTCCCAAACTTAACATTTTTATAGAAGCCACGTTATCACCAGTTTTAAGCTCCATCGTTATAAAATGGACCACAAAATTGGAAACTGAAGTCTACAGCGTGTCTATTATAGCGATATACCGAAATATTTCGATCAAAAATTAAACATTAAATCTTTCTCCTTCACGAGTTTTAAAGTAAGTAAAAACGTGAGCCGCGTAGAGTTGACGAGATTAACAGTCGTGTTTTCTTAGTTCTCTTCGATTAACGTATTGACAGGCATTGAAATGACTGCTGGCTGTCCCTGGACTGCTAGTATAAAGTGGTTATAGTGAAGAGCTTGTGATGACCTTATTGTCACACGACTGCGTTAAATAGTATCAAGTATCAAGGGATTCGTTTTAAAACAACAACACAAATAAGCCATTGACAATAATTAGAAACTAAATTATTATTATTATTACTGCCGTAATAGTTTGACTTATAAAGGAATTTATTTCAAAAACTCCCTTTGAATTTTTTTTTAAAATAAATTTTTTATTATTCAAGACAGGCTTACTAATAAGAAGAAAAATCCAAATCTAAACACATGTAAGTAAAATTTTTTAATTAAAAATATCTAGTGATTTAATANATATATTGCTATTCAATTAACAAGATTTCTCAACTGCATTGATTTCAATTAATTTCTTTCGTTAAAATTCATTTTGATTTTTAAAAAACGAAAAAAAAAAGTTTTCTACAATAGAATAGTGTGTGTAAATAATAGCCAGAGTTTTCTGAGTTCCCATCACAGCCAACCAAGGCCAGAAGGCACGGCGGGGTTAATCCAGTTCATGGCGTCCTATAGGTAAGGCAAGTCGTACGTGCCTTACAGTGATGGTCGCGAATTAAACTGGGGCTTACTGAATCAACAGGTTGCCTTTAGAAAAAATGAGGGGTCGGGAGGACGGGATATGAGACATTGTTACCTTTAATCTGGTCCCAAAGAAATAAAAATCAACTGATGTACTTTAGAGAGAAGCCGTTGATCGAAAGCTGTTGCTCAGAAGTTTGGTTTAAATTTACAAGTTTGGAGAAACGCAAGTAACATTGAAGCTAAAGGTAGCTAAGTATTCCTTACTTGGTAGCTTTAATTTGCCCAAGTTGGGAACAGTGGCGTAGCTAGGAATTTGTAGGGGTTAGTGGGTTCGGGGGGGGGGGCTTAACCTCTTTGGGGGCCCCACACAAATGGCGGTAGCATAATATTTAATGTAAAAAAATTCGGACACTTCAAATTTCGTCACCCCTCCCCCTCCCATCGCTACGCCACTGCCGGGGAACAGCAAAAACTCTCAATGAGCGAAGAGAGTTTATTTTTTTTTCTTCCAAATTTACACTCAAAAGCAAACAAACTGAGCGCCTGTCTGATGCATGCAAACTTCACAAGTCAATTTGACAGTTTGTCTGCTAACATAAACATAACCTGCGCGGCTAACGGGCTGCCAAAAAATATCAGACCCTATCAAAGTGAAAGCGCGTTATTCCCACGTAATGAAAGGATGTGTATGACAGCGCCTTCAGTCAGCTTTTCACTTCACAGCGCGTCACCACCAACATGACATGCCTGTCACAACCCTGAGGGTTACCGTCCAGAAATGAGCCTGATGTTTTGGAAATTTAAAGGCATGATTGCCCCAGGCCAACAATATCGGGGCAGTTAGTCTTGGTAACAGATATAAGGCCAACAATATCGGGGCAGTTAGTCTTGGTAACAGATATAAGGCCAACAATATCGGGGCAGTTAGTCTTGGTAACAGATATAAGGCCAACAATAGTATAAGGTGATCAGTTTTAGGCCACAAATCCCGGCCATTAACAATGCATGGCTGTCATCCCAGGCGCTATTATCCCAGGTGTGTTCTAACATAGTGTGCAAAGATGTCAGTACCTTAATTGTATAATAGGTAAACAGTTTCTTGTGTTATTAATATAGCATGAGCCCTGTGAATGATTTTATATCCGATATCTGAATGCAAGAGTTGGCCAACTCAGAGGCGTCACTAGGGTTGTTGTCACCCGGGGCGGTCCGCCCCACTGAACCCCCCCCCCCCCAAGCGACGCATTACCGTCTGAAAACATATAAGCTACGGCCAGTGGAGAAAAAAATATTTTAAAAAATTTAATTATATATAGTTACCCAGTTGTTTTTTTCACTTACAATAAGGCTAATAACTTTTACAAGCCGTTGGTAAGAGGAAAATCTGACAGTATAATTCAGTATCGATTTAGTTAAAACTATTATTGCTTTATTTGAACTATAGCACAATTAACATTTTTTTAAATAGTCAAAATTTTAATTTACATTAAAAAAATAATATTTCACAAATTAACATAAATAAAATATGGGCGATTTAAATGAGATTACGTTAGACGAAATGAAAAAAAAATTGAGGACGGCAAGCACGAAAACAGTGGATTAAGGTTAATCTCTAGATGTCACCTTCCACCTTACGTTACGTGTTAACCTACCTGAGCCAGGTGTCCTCCTTCGCCGTTGTCAGGGAACATCAACCGCAGGGCTTGTCTCTTCAACTCCACTAGGCAACCATTGCAATGTTCACAACAAATTCCTCCCTGATGGTGTATCCTGGGCTCTGCCGCCGCCCCTACTCCCAGGATTGGGGGTGGTGACAGAACCCTCCGGTCCGTTAGGGTCCCTACCCTCCTCATGGGCAGCACGTCACTGCTGGGGGACAGCGGCCGGGCGGAGTAGGAGCCGGACATGTAGCGACCAGCGGACAGGGACAGACACCGCACGATACCTGGGTTGCTGTAATGCTGATGCGTGCCGCTGCCGCGTACGGGCTGCTCACTCGTGGGCGAGGCAGGACGTCCGAACACAAAAGAAACCTCATCGACAGGCCCGACTGACCTTTTCACAGCCACGGTGTTTGACAGAGGAGAAATAGTGCCGCGGATGGGGTAATCCTTTTCAGATATGGCCGCCAGTTTGTGGGGGTCCGCAACAGGCGCCCAACTCCTGACGTCAGCGGATGACGCCTCGTTTTTGTGGACGTCTGCCTCTGCCCTTTGTGTGGACGTGTTTGCAAGGGGGTTTGTCGAGTCTTCACCATCCCCGTCACAGCCGGACCTAGGTACGGGCATATCCGCCACAAGATAGCCCCCGCCGTAACACGCATCTCTGGTGTGGGTATCTGTATTTCTATATAAACTAGAAGGTGAAGTCACCTGCTCTGTAGTAGATACATCCATTTGGTCAGAGCCGGTCTCACAGCCAACAACATTCCTTTCAAACGTCTCGTTCTGAGGAAATATGGTACAAAAAACAAACTAATTGGAGTTTAATTAATTTTTAAGAACTATAGTCGTATATTCCTGTTACCAAAGTTTGCTTCACATCCAATAATATCTCTTCTTGCGTATTTGTCCCTTAAATAAAATCTGGGCAAGGACACTCCTATTGTGTCATTGTATTACACTCAAAGTCTTGACCAGATCATCCCTGGAGTTTAAATGTCCTACAGATAAAGCCTTGACCAAGGCATACGCCCCCCCCCCCACTCCGGGATGTGTCATAATCTCGCCAGAGCTCGCCTCTCATTAAAAAAATCCCCCGTCATTTCACGTTTTACTGGTTAGACAAAACTTTTGAAATCTGAGCGTCTTCATCTGAGCGAACATAATACCCTTACCTGTCAAGTAGGATGATCGCTTTGGTTTTTATAACAAGAAATAAAAGCGGAGCAAATCATTCCACTTGTCGCATTTCTTTTATTTTTTTATTTTTTCATTCAACCAAAGTTAAGTGAGGTTTCTCTTCTGATTAGAATAACACAATAACCTGAGAAAATCCAACCCGTGTCTTGTCTGTCCTTGAAGCTCTTCCATAAGGCTGTTGATTAAACGGTTCCATAAAGCGAAGGTTAAAAATATCACATCCTTCTACTCTATAACAATCTATGATTAACATTTCACATTATTCTAGCATGCAGTGATTGAATGACCTTAAAACGGAAGACAATAATCGAGAGCGCTCGGAGATCGGGGTTTTTTGTTTGCTAAGAAATCTGAGATTAAACAATTGTTTAGATAAGCGAGAAAACGGCATGACTTACCTGAGAGCTTTTGTACGTGTCACTACGCCGTATGTGGGCGTACGTCACCTGATAACGTCCAGTGGGTGGACGGGGCTTGTTGTAGGGGTGACCCATCTGACCAACGTCCTTGGCGGTCCGCCCATGTCGCGAGAAGGAGTTTGGTTCCAGTGCGTTGTTTTTGGCATTATCGTGGGCGTGAGGCACTTTTCCAGGTTTGCCGTCTTGACCGTCAAGATGTCCACTACTCGTGTGGTGACCAGAACGCTGCAGGCGGGGTGAGGGGTGGCGGGTGTGACTAGGTTTATCTTTCCTTTGTTGTTGGGAGGAGCACGCGGTGGCGTCCCCCCTCCGTGACGTCTGGTAGGCTACTCCATCCCCCCTGTCCGGCTCCGGCGTTTGAACCCTTCCATGAGTGGACCCCAGGTAGGTCGGGATGCCAGAGCGAAGGGGGTGGGATCTCTCCATCCCCTCACTTGTCTGGGGAATACACCCAACAAAATATTATCACATGGGAACACATTGTGTTAGTACGGGACTGAGGACTTAAGAGCTCAGCCACTAATAAATGTACAAATTGTCGGAACCTTTCACTACCTCTAATAACATTATCATCACGAAACTTCTTTTTCTTTTTTTAAATATTAAAAAATTAACAATTCAGCAATAAAATGTAAAACTTTTTATTATTATTATGTTTTCTGTATCCCAATTATTAAAGGCTTCCCCAAATGACATGATACTACAGTATCTGTAAGTTTGTAAGACCTGCGACTTAGTAAGGAGGTTCTTAACCCAGGACTCCAAAGGAATCTGGAGGAAATGGGCGGGTAGTTGCAGAAAGGTTAACTCTTTATGTAAGATTGGACGATTAAATATATATTTTTTTATAATATCGTTTCCACATCGGTAAATAAAAAAATTTACCACGAATTTATCATTGTGAAAAGCTTCTATTCTTTTCATTTGTTTTAAAGACGTGTGATTAAGCAGAGACGCCCAATAACATCACAGCCATCAAACAGATTAGAAGTGGCATACACCATCATATTAATACCACAGTAGTTCGTACCTATTGTCATGTACCTTTAAAAAAAAAAAAAAACAACAAACAAACAAAAATTCCACTTCAAGTTCGCACAAACGTAAGCGTTCAACACTCTCTAACTCTCGAGGAAGACGACAAAAACGCTATTGAAGATTACATTTATAGAAAATTGACAAAGTCTCTAGCATCAGTTTTGAAAGACCTCTAACATAAATTTCAATTATTTATAAACATTGTAAATTTATTCATTTACTAATAAAGAAAACTGATGTTTACCTCGTTTCATTTCTAATGTTGATTTCCATCGACATCATCAACATATTTTTTTTGCTCTTTAACGTGTGACTGGAAATTTTGAGGGACAATTAAACGAATTATCGTGCTTAAAATTCTTCATGTATAAATACATTCGTAGCATCCCCAACAAGATGAGGAATTAAGATATGGAAAATAGCTGAGTTTAATATGAATTCCAACCAGTGGCGTAGGATTGGAGGTGAAGGAGTGCATTCCAGGTGGTCCCTTTAAAAAAAACAAAACAACTATATCTGTCGTTCTAACTGCGTAGTTTGCTCTGTGTCTTTGTTGTTTTCGAGGAAGGGTGCGGTAAACTTCTCTTGCCCCAACTCCACAAATATCTAAACCTATCTACGCCCCTGCGTCGGCCCTAATGAGCCCCCCCCCCCAACAATCTATGAAAGGTGTGCCTCCCAATGACGGGTCCTGTCGTTGTGGGAAGGTCCTATTTTAAGGGTACTTCCAATCAAATTTCGAACCATCCAAAGAACAAACTTCCACTATAAGAACCATTGGAAAGGGCCAATGGACTCCTGTGACTAAGGATTGCCGCCACTTTAAAAGTATCTCCAAATTAAAAGATAGCGAAATCACGTGACGGTGTGTTAATAATCTGAATAGGCCCGAAGATACGCAAACTCGTGACGATAATATAAACCCATGACAATCATATAAACCCATGACAATAACATAAACCCGTGACAATAACATAAACCCATGACAATAGTTCCAGTAGTCGCGGCACTCATTGAGCACACCACAAAGATGGACGCTGGACTAAACCGCCATAAAAAAAAGTACTCATTAATTATTGAGACCAAACGTAATTATTCCCCTGTGCTGTTGGGTACAGCAAACCTGTGTCAAGAGTATACAGATCGATGGTAAGACCGTCCCCCGACGTTCGTCCAGGTTACATAATGATGGTGTGCCTGGCTGGATGAGCCAGGGGAAGACCAGACCTGCTAGTGGAAGTTTTGGTCCGGGAAGGTTTGGTGGCGATCCCTTGATACACAAGGCCACGTTGCACACAAAGCTAAAGTGATAGCGTGTATGGTTAAGATCAGTGCTTCTCAAAGTGGTTGTCCCCGGACCTGAGACGATCCTTAGACCATCCGACACCGGTCCGTGGGTTATCCGACAGCGGTCCGTGGGCCATCCGACACCGGTCCGTGGGTCATCCGACACCGGTCCGTGGGTCATCCGACACCGGTCCGTGGGTCATCCGACACCGGTCCGAAAGCCATCCGACACCGGTCCGCAGAAGTTATCGAGAAAGAATATAAAAATCTATTAATAAGCCTCCAGAACAGGGAAAATATTGCACCAGTCCCTGAAGAAATGAAAAAAAAAAAAAATCCCGCCGGTCCGCCATACTAAAAGATTTGAGAAGCACTGACATAGGCTGATAAGTTACTAAACAGAAAATTTATTTTTTAAGGTAAAATCACCAATCACGTTTCTCGATGCATTCAACGCTGGATTTAAAATCGAGTTTAAACATGCATTGAATTCTCAGCCCTTCTGTACTAAAGATGCTACTTTGTTTTGTTAGGTATTTTATTTTATTAAGATGATGTGTTGATCTGTTGCTGAAAGAAAATAGAAACGACCTAACTAGGAGGCCACGTGACACTGTACATTACTGATAGACTAGTACTAATTTTTTTAAATTAAAATTATTCTTCATTCATTCTTCCTTCATACAAGTTTTATTTTTAAAATTTCATTTATTTTCTATGTCCTATATAATATTTATAGAGCACTGTAGTTGAAAACAGGTATGGGGAAAGTGTGAAAGTGGGCAGTGGATCGTTGTTGAAGGTCACGCAGATTAGTAATACCAGCCGAGCGGATCGGTGCTACAAGGTCACGCTGATGGGTGAGATCAGCCACGTCCTTCCACTGTAACAGTTGGGTATGGGGGGGGGGGGGGGAGTGCGTGTGGGGAGGGCACAAACAAAGGCAGACAACCGACACGATGGAAATACTAGTTGGATTAATCAACCATTGCGCTAGTTTTCACACCTGATGGCATGTTGGTGCAAATAGCGATAAACATCAGATGGTATATAATAGCTTATGGTAAAGGTATAGATGGGAGGACAGTGAGAAACATCAAATGGTATATAACAGCTGATTGTATAGGTATATAACGTGGGACAGTGAGAAACATCAGATGGTATATAACAGCTTATGGTATAGGTCTAGATGGGGGGGGACAGTGAGAAACATCAGATGGTATATAACAGCTGATTGTATAGATGTAGAGCCGGGGACAGTGAGAAACATCAAATGGTATAGAGTTTTAGTATAGACCTAGAGTCCTAGACCACTATCTCCTTTCCTACTTACACTACTCTCTTCCTAATTTGCTTTCATTGATTTTTGGACTTCACTGTAACTAAGTTTTTATTTCATTTTATTTGTATATTCTTTTTTGTTGAGGAAGGCTCTTTGTCGGAACTTTCGCTGTTTTGTTACGTCCTGTCAGGCTAACACATACCCTGTTTACCTGTTTTCCATTTACTAATTTAAAAGCCTGATTGCAGTCTCACCTCCATTTTGTTCACTACTTATTGTTTGGACACTTTAGAGTTCAACATGTAACCCATAACCCACCCTCCATTGTCGACTGTAATGGCCCATTGACCGATTGACACATTCACCATTCTATAGCCACTCCCCAACAAGACCACTGACACTGACTGGAAAATTATTACAGCCGGACTTCTCTTTATAACCTCTGCGGACCGGCGGATTCTTGCTAACGGACCGGCATCGGTCGGCGGACCACCACTTTGAGAAGCACTGCGTTAAGGGACGTCATCGTCACCAGGGTAGGGCCGAGTCATCAGCTTCTGTGGCCGCTTGCATTTGAGGCCGTGAATATTTAACACATCGTGTGTAAAATTTAGATTTCGGCGTTCTATGTTAGTGACCTGTTACTTGTAAGCCTATTCAAATTTAGAATTATAAAATTACAATTATAAACCAGAAAATGGCACTTATGTTTCCCGAGCTCAATTATAAAACTAACGAGAAGCTTTGCATTAAATTAGATGGAATATTTAACGAAGTCTTTCATCTGACCTGCACGACCGCCATGACCCTGACTTAAGTATCCGAATACAAATTAAACAGTTACCATAAATATAGGAGAGGCTCAATTACGGTATCGATTACAATATTAGCCGCTAGGCTTGAGTGGGCTATTTTGAATTTTGAAAGTACTCAATAGAGACCCAAAAAAAATTATCTGCTTCAGATCAAAGTTGACAATTTTATGAGAATGTCGCTGTTGCGTGCCAGTTCTTTGCCTTATCGCAAGCGTTCGCAAATTTTCATTAGCCTGTTATGAAATCGATAGTTATAAACAAAACCTTTTTGTTAGCTTTAATTAAATATGAACTCAAATAAATGTTCCCATGATGTATATTGATTGCCGAAAACAAAAGAAATGATCAATTAAATTGATCAATTTATTGTGTTGTGTTGGTAATATTGGTTATTTTTAGGGATGTTATCGATTAATTTAAATTTAATCACTAACTTTTGAAAAACTACCGAATAATTAATCGATAATTTTGATAACGCTGAAAATAAGATGTATGACGTCATTAAACTGAAAATGTCATAAATGCCCATAACTTAATAATTTAATTTAAAAAAGTATTTTTAGGATAGACTATATATTTATATAAATATAAGTAGTTCAATATAATGTCAATGAATTTAAATTTTGTTTGCTTTTATCATTTTCATTTTTAAAAAAAAACTGCTTATTTTAAAGTTAAAAATGGAGAAGTCTTTACGTAAAAAAACCCAACTATTATTAATTATTAATTTTTAATTATTTATCAATAAATCAGAAAAATTGTTTAAAATATTTTCTTTAATTTTAATCGCTATTTTATCGATTAAAATTATATACATTTGTTAACCTATTAATCAAGAAATAGTGAATTTCCGAAGCCCTAGTTATTTTATGCCTGACTGCAGACTTTTAAGTTTCCGAGGCTATACGAATCCTTCAAGATCACTCAGAGTCCACGTATAAAAGTTAGATCGATTACCAGCTAACTGTGGACTTGGTTTGGCCCACCTGTTACTTCCCTCCGTCCCAAAACACATTAAAAGTCGAGGCCCCGGTGAACTTTTCAACTCGGCCCAGAAGCGGGCAATGCAAATTGTCTCCGGTGTTTATGAATAATTGAACCCACAAACCATGATAGATCGCACTTGATATTATATACACACTCAAATATACACAGAGGCGTCACAAGGGTTGGTGTCACCCGGGGCGGTAGCTCAAGGTGTCACCCGGGGCGGTAGCTCATGGTGTCATCCCCCTCACTAATTAACACATAGAACTCCTCCGAGTTTTCCAGTGCCAAATAACAGGAACATATAGAATTTTACATTTTGGTGTCACCCCCTGATGGTGTCACCCGGGGCGGCCCACAAACCCCCCTAGTGACTCCACTGTATTAGCATCACCATTATGAGTGTTGTTTATATTCTTTACTTATCCAAGTGGACAGATTAGTAACCCTTTCAAATTTCCATAAGACTTATTAGTTAGACTGAGTGTCAGAAAAACAACAACATCAACCACATAGTTTTATGGATTGTTCATTTTCCAGTGACGTAAGGAACGAGGCCATGACGGAAAGAATGTGACGACAGATGTCAAAAACAGGGCGAGGTCAAGTTAGGCAAAATGGGGGAGTAAGGATCGAAATGACGTCATGAAACAGCCGAACCTAGGAAGAAGGAACCACGGGGGTTTTAATGAAGAAACTTGAACCAGATTATTTCATATACTCCATAAATGCCAGGAGAGTAAACACATTTGATAGGCTTCTCCTTTCTCAAACCAGAAATGTAATTTCTTACTATATAATGTTTCCATGTTTATACAACGTTTTTGAATAGCATGTTATTTCAGTATAAATATCGAATAAAAAACAATCCGTTTGAATTTGAATATATTATTATTTCTTTTAAAAAACATGTTTGATTTCATGTTCAAGTCCAATACGCTAGCTAACTCAAATTTAATGTAAAATTTATTTTTAAAAAAAAAAGTTTTCTGTGAATCGTCCTCATGAAATATCCGGATATACGTCTAATATCTTAAAGAAGTTGTTCAAAAAGAATGTTCCGTATTTTTCTATTTATATCTTCCCGCTTTGAAATGACCAGTCTTCGGCATTACCACTCAATGATAGACTTCTTAACATTATTGTATAGCTGTTTACTTGTTCCCACCCTGATTAATAGTGTATGATTGAGCCTGAAGTGTATGATTGAGCCTGAAGTGTATGATTGAGCCTGAAGTGTATGATTGAGCCTGAAGCGTATAATTGAGCCTGAAGCGTATAATTGAGCCTGAAGTGTATGATTGAGTCTGAAGTGTATGATTGATCCTGACGTGTATGATTGAGCCTGAAGTGTATGATTGAGCCTCACTTGTATGATTGAGCCTGAAGTGTATGATTGAGGCTGAAGCGTATAATTGAGCCTGAAGCGTATGATTGAGCCTGAACTTGGACTGCTCACTGGAGACACGTTTTCCTTAAATACGTACTACTTTTTTTAAAAAGGGTTTACTAGCTGAGGAATGCTTTGTCGTCGATACGTTCGTTGTTTTGTGGCGTCTTTTGCTGGCTTGATCGTTTCTTTATTGATTAACCATTCTTGTCTACCTAGCGAGATCGCAGTTCCACCAATTTTATCATCATCTCACCTCCCTTCAAATGGTGAGATCTCATCAAATCTGAATGACAGACATGCGATGATTCTTCACCAGGACAGACTTGTTACTAAACCATTGTGTGGCAGAACAATCAACACCCCTGAATAACAGACATCACCCCCACCCCNCCCTCCCCCGACCCCAACCGCCACAGAAGTCACGTAAGATCATAAGTAGATCAGCAGACACTACACTTTACCCCCAAGACTTCATCTGCCCTAACGGCCTCTTTATATAGGTAACCCGTTCCCTGGAGACTGACAACGGATAATCTCATACATTTTTCGACTTGTAATAATCGTATCTCGTCACTGTCATTAAAAGTCCATCTTTTGCTGGTCGCCTAACAATTTTCTGGGTAATGGGGATTTTCAGCTGATATGATCCAATTTTTTCAATCAATATTTTCCTGGGCAGAGCACATAGTTTTATAGTTTTGTCCTGCTGTGTGAGGCACATTGGTCCGTGGGGCACATTGGTCTGTGAGGCACATTGGTCTGTGAGGCACATTGGTCTGTTAGGCACATTGGTCTGTGAGGCACATTGGTCTGTGAGGCACATTGGTCTGTGAGGCACATTGGTCTGTGAGGCACATTGGTCTGTGAGGTACATTGGTCTGTGAGGCACATTGATCTGTGAGGCACAATGGTATGTGAGGCACATTGGTCTGTGAGGCACATTGTTCTGTGGGGCACACTGGTCTGTGAGGTAGAATCAGGGTCGTCTTAACGCATAGACCCGTTGGGCATTTGCCCGGGGCCCACGAGCTGATGGGCCCCAAGGGAATATGTCTATTTATATGTATTATGTATATTATATTTTTATTTCTGCTCACTCTTTCTTTGCCCAGGGGCCCAACACTATTTCTTTGCCCAGGGGCCCAACAATATTTCTTTGCCCGGGGGCCCAACAATATTTCTTTGCCCGGGGGCCCAAAAGGATGTAACGACGGCTCTGGGTTGAATATGCTGTAATGTGTGGTAAATTTTATTATAGTGTAAGTTAACAATTACAATATAACACACTATTACGTTCAACGTTCTTTATAATGAGGTAATATTTTCTGTACTGAGACGTACAAAGTTTATTGTGAATTTCTGTGTAAGAATGTATCAAATTGATGTTTGTCATTACATAAGTAATAGCCACACAAACTTAACATATCTGCCAGCCATTTTTTCAAGGAAGTCTTTGTAAACAAAAATATTGTATTGACTTCCATAATTTTTAGGTGGTTTGTAGACAGTTAAAAAAACAACAACAAAACCTTTTGGCCTAGAAAAATTTCCTTGGTTCACACTGACTGTTCAAACCTGTTTTATAAAAAATAATGATCTGAATTCTATGCTAAACGTCTGAGGTGTCGCGGGGTCTTTGTCAAACTTAAAGTGTTTATTTAAAAGTCTAAACTAAATAAACTCTAATAAAAACTAGTAAAAATTATTTTTTACAATAGCTTTGGTCCGTTGTGTCACGCGGGTTTCATAGTTAGTACTAAGCAAGGCTTAAAGAGTTAGTTACCTAATGTCTTTCAGGATATATACAAGTTAGCTATAGTCAAGCTAAACACCCTTCCACTGATAAACTTGACAACACGCTGAGGCTGAACCGATAAAAAGAACACATCTGTTATGTGCTGCAGAAATGCCCATCTCCGAGAAAGGCTCAAACAAAAAGCCCCTCAGACTGGGATGGACATGTAAAATTAAAATGCCCCCCCCCCCCGCAAAACACCTTAGCATGGCATGTTCGTCTTACACAACGGATGCGCTCTCGGGATAGAGACCCGTCACCAAAGTTGAGGAGCTGAATAAGGCACACGCTGTTTGGGAAACTGAGTAAGGCACACGCTCTGTTTGGGGAACTGAGTAAGGCACACGCTCTGTTTGGGGAACTGAGTAAGACACACGCTGTTTGGGGAACTGAGTAAGGCACACGCTCTGTTTGGGGAACTGAGTAAGGCACACGCTGTTTGGGGAACTGAGTAAGGCACACGCTCTGTTTGGGGAACTGAGTAAGGCACACGCTCGTTTGGGGAACTGAGTAAGGCACACGCTCTGTTTGGGGAACTGAGTAAGGCACACGCTCTGTTTGGGGAACTGAGTAAGGCACACGCCTCTGTTTGGGCTATTGTTTAACGAGACAGTAACTGGAGTCGCTCGCTAATCGCTGACCAAACAAAACAGCAACATTAGCACTGCGCCCCCTCCCCCTCGACTGCTGGGATGATGGGGTGGCGGGCTTGAACAAACACGGCCTCGCTCCTGACAATCGGGATAACACAGTCTGCTCAAGTCAGCGGTGTGTGTCTCACAGGTTCAACGTATCCCCCCCCCCCCAACTATCAGACCTGATATTGGCATTTGCCAAGTTGGTGTGATGTATGTCGGCAGTGTCGCGTTTGTAGACCAAGCCACTAAAGCCTGGGTGAAATCATGTTAACGCCTGGTCCATTTAAATCAGCTGATGACTTTCAAATACTCCAGCTATAGTGCTAGCGCTTTTAAGTATTACAAAAAATAATTGACCTAAGAGCCTCGGACAGAACAAAGGGTTCTGAAAATAACATAAATGGCGTCATACCCCGTTTGCATGTTATCCATTTAGAGGCACTGACCCCTTTTCAAATACAGTGCCCTCAAAGTCCTTCAAAAATTTCTCACATTTGTGTATATTGTTGTATGGTTCTATATAAAAAAAAAGTCGTAGCCGAAATTTGTCTACATTAGACCCACACGCAAATTGCCTGACAATGCGCATTACGCAAGATAAATTTTCTTGCTGCAAAACGTCCTCCCAGTATTTGTTCACGATCAGTTATCTATTGGCTCCCTAACCTGTAATACGACATTCAAATTAATCACCCCAGCCCCGGGGGCTAGCAAAATCACCGAGGCCACGCACGCGCACTTCCCCGGCTGGCAGGGTGATAAAAATAAACATACCCCAGCATGCGCAGCGACGGGCCTATGGTTATCAACGTACAGGTGTACCATTTTGTCAATGGCATTGTCAACACACACTCGCGGCGACGGGCGCCTCTTGCACCTGAGGACGCCCCGGTGCTCACGGGGCGCTTGTTTGATGACACCTGACGGGACCGCTGCTTTCAAAGTACGCCCAACACAGCTGTCACTTTAATGCCCTTAGTGGCTCGTTAGCAGAGCGTCTTCGGGTTGATTCCCCGTCCATCATTTGAATAGAGGCTAATGAGGCGCCTTTGTTGTGCTCTATAGATGAAAGGCCCGGGGATAACTACCGTAGGTAGCTGACATTTGATCTAGCAAGGGGAAGTTTTTCATATTACATTGTACGCTGTTTGGAACATACCTATTTCATGAGTGGGTGGATGGATGGATGGATGAATGGATAAATGGACGGATTGATTGATGGATGAATGGACGAATTGATGGAAAGACGGATGGATGGACGGATGGATGGATTGATGAACGGACGGATTGATGGATGGATGGAAAGATACATTTACAGAAAAAAATCTATTACTACTATCTTTATCTTCCATATGTAAATAATCAATGTAATGAAACTAATAATATAAACTCCGCTTTTCATAAAAAAAATATTTTTTTAAGGTTTGAACAAAACTGTTTTACATTCAATAATGTAAAGTTTTACATAGGCCAAGTTTGTTAAGTATTCAACTTGCTTGCTTTTTGAAACATTGGCATTAAAATGGTATGCAATCTATTCCAGTGCGGTGTATAATTTTACAAAAAGGAGGGAGATTCTTCATTATAAAAACTATTTTAATGGTTCATGGTCAAACGTTAAACTGTTTATTGGGATATAAAAATGTCAAATTTACGGTTTGTCACTTGTCAGTTGTCACATCAACTAAATTGAAGTAATTAGTCTATAACTTAGTTGTTGTTTTTTTTTTTTTATACACCATCACTGGGGAATAGTGACTGCCATGTTATAATTGGTGATTGCGATGGGTATAATATTATGATGAGTGAGTATGATGGGTACAATGTTAGGATGTTAGTTGTATCAGTACAATGTTGTGATTGGTGAGTTGTATCAGTACAATGTTGTGATTGGTGAGTTGTATCAGTACAATGTTGTGATTGGTGAGTATGTTGGGGACAATATTAGGATTGGTGAGTTGTATCAGTACAATGTTGTGATTGGTGAGTATGTTGGGGAAAATATTAGGATTGGTGAGTTGTATCAGTAAAATGTTATGATTGGTGAGTATGATGGGGAAAATATTAGGATTGGTCAGTTGTATCAGTACCATGTTATGATTGGTGAGTTGTATCAGTACAATGTTATGATTGGTGAGTTGTATCAGCACAACGGTTAAGGGTAATAAAATACACGTACAACTCAGTGACATTTAATCATGATAATCTACACTCTCTGTTAAACCTACAAGACAGCGACACCTGACCAGGTGCACGTCTTTCCACGAAATATCTGCCAACGGTTCGCACTCGATACCGTCGTCTGTTAAATGTTAAGAACATTGGGAGAAGTAGCTCGGGATAATTCCAGACTTATTAGATTAAGGCGGGAAGTGACGTAATACCGGGCCATAGAATACGCATACCGCAGAACGTGTATTTAATGTAAACACTGGCCCCTCCCCAGGCGTAATATCCACGAGGTAGACGAGAATAGTTTTCAATTGTCGGACGTGCACGGTGTGGGATCAACGTGTCTCAAATACACAACAGGTAACAACACACCAACATTATGTTTGATACAGTTAGTGATGGTATGCAGTGGCGTCACTAGGGGGTGCGGTGGAGGTGGGCCACCCCGGGTGACACCATCACAAGGGGTGACGCCAGACTGTAAAATTATATATATTCCCGTTATTTGTCACAGGAAAACTCGGAGGAGTTCTATGGTTAAAATCGTGAGGGGGTGACACCATGAGCTACCGCCCCGGGTGACACCAATCCCTAGTGACGCCTCTGATGGTATGTTTCTCATTGAATACACACCAGGTAACAACATATCAACAATATGTTTGGTACAAATTATGATGGTATGTTCGTCATGAAATAGGAGTTTATTTTTGAAGGGAGAGCTACAGGATATACGTCAATCAAGTGCAAGGGGAACAATTGCAAGGTAAATATCTAAAATAAACAATAAACAATGCCCATACTTTGTGGGTTTTTTTTTAATATGAAGATTAGCACATACACACACAACAAGACCTAGACAGAGACAGACACAGAAACAGGACTGGAAACACAGCGACAGACACAATTAAATCCACTTGTAGTGATCCATTTTTTAATGCTAGGACCTTACTACTTACAACCTTTTGTAGCTGGTAACTATTCTCACAATTACAAAACAATCTACGAAATAAGATCGTAACAACGTACACAAAAATCGTCACTAATTTACAGCAAAAAAACCCCCCAAAATTTAAGTACTTTCTACAGACGTTACTAGACATTACAAGCTAGAGGACTCATTAGTCTCTTATCAATGAAATAATAAACGTGGCTTCCAATAGTTGGCACCTGAAACCAACCTCATATTGATGATTGAAAAGTCATACATGCATATTAGACTCGGTGCTCTAGCCCTGCAAGGGGTGTGTAATGAAATTTTGTGATGGCACTTTTTTTTCCCCTATAGTCTACTGATAGGGAAATTTTATTACGCATTTTTTTTCTCAAAGGCAGCAAAACACATTAACTCTGCCATGGCGGGACTTGTTATGGTGCGTTTTGACAAAATTTAGAAAAGAACTAAAGTAGATGAAAAGGAAATAAACTATTATATATAATCTAATAATTCTTATAAGAAAAAAACTAACATGTAAAATTGTTCAATTAAAAATGTTTTCCAAAATAAAATATACATTTGAAATAGAATTTTTGTTTTTTTCTACCGAGGTTGAGAAGTGCTTAGGACGAGCCCCTGCCAGTAACTCCGCCTCTGTATCTTAAAGAGGACATTGAAAGTCAATGATTAGGCCGTACACTGGGGAGCTACTAAGAAAATATTGACACGCTATCAGTAAGCTCGCCACGAGGCCGAGGGGTTAAAGTGCTCCGCCACGCTCTATTCCTGGGTTGTAACGGATCTAGCCGGCCTCTAGCGAGGCGCCCTGGCCACACAGTCGGACTGGTTCAATATTTAGATTCTATTTGACGCGAGGGTTAGAGCTTTCGAAATAAGAAGGGGAGAAGGGAGCAAAAAAGAAAACAGAAGTGCAGGTACAAGTCAACTTGAATGTCAAGTACTGAATGCACGTTAGATTTTGTTTCCTCGAAATGGGATTTGAACTCATACCAATCAGAGAGGTGAATCACAGTTGCCTACAATGTAATTGTTTAAAATTTTAACCTCCACCCCCTCCCCTCCAACATATCCCTTAAGCACGCACACACAAACACACACGCACATTGTCATTAAAAAGATGATGCGATTACCCTTCTATTGAATGCATGAAATTATGTTTTATTTATTCATGTTAACCTTAATCTTATGCCCAAAATGACAGTAGTTTTAAAGATACATTCAGTTAAAGTGAATGATTTTTTTATTATTTTTTTTTTCAATTTAGAGCAAAAGTCAGCCATAATATAAATCTTTGTATGGGGTTATTTCTGAAAACATTTTGAAACCTTCGTGACAAGAGACGCTATTCATATAAATGTCATTCTTTGACCGTCTTAAAAGTTCTTCTGGCGTCTGAGATTTGGTTTAATAGTCTACATCCCAGGCCACGACAACCCTGACCACGACAACCACAACCCTGGCCACGACAACCCTGGCCACGACAACCCTGGCCACGACAACCCTGGCCACGACAACCCAGACCACGACAACCCAGGGCACGACAAACCAGGCCACGACAACCCTGGCCACGACAACCCTGGCCACGACCAACCCTGGCCACGACAACCCTGGCCCACCCGTTTTATTTTAAATCAATACCATACTTACAAGTCCCCACCCCTTCCCCCACCCAACATCTCGCACCGCGTGTCAAATATGAAACTGGTGTCAAATGGGGTTAACAGAACGACTCTTCCCTGTCTCGCGAAAGAGTCTAAATCCAAATCACCAACACACGAGCCGCGCGTCACATTAGTGGATTAACAAAACACTTAATCCGCTGCCACCACGAGCTGATGCTGCGCAAATGTTACCGGCGGCCTTGACACGCGGGTCAAAGAGTCGTGCGCGATTTGGTGTTGATGCATTGTCCCTTGATGCGGGGCTTTAGTTAGTAAGAAGGTCTTCGTCGTGGAAGGATTTATCCGACATTTGGTGTGGGAGAATTAGTCCGCAGTCACGCTATAGGTAACCACGGCAACTGTTACCATGACGAGCAGATGTCATACAAATGTTGCCCAATAGTTTGTATTTTTCCATAGTTTAAAAAAAAAATTTTGTACAACCCCTGATAGTTTGGGGGAAACGTTTTGAAAGCCTGGAGGCCACTGATCCTTTCAATGGTATAATCTACTAACAGTTATTCACACTAATACCACCCTAGGGTTAAACCTCTGCAAATGATTTTTTTTTTATTATCCCTAAGTCTCGTTCATTCAATATTCTAATGTAAAGGGCGGCTTAGGCTTGTGAATCAATCAATGATGGCATTCAAGACTAATAGGAAATCGGTTTTTTTTTTTAATGTAAATAAAATATTCAAGAACATTTTGCAAAGTAATGAACCAACTATTCGTACCTTTGGCCCTAAGAGTAAGGTTAAGGAAAGTGCGTTTCCCTCTAACCCCGCCCTCCCCGAGTGGGATTTTTTTTCTCTGTTAAACAAATATCTTAAATGGATTTTTAAAAATGGGGTTTAGAAGAGGAGGGTAAAACTGTTATTTCGAAGAATTAGTTGTCTAAATCTTTGCCCTTGCTTGGTGACATTATTTTACTTAAAATACCAAAAAATTATCAAAACCATATTGGTAAAAACACCTTTTAAAAAACTGTACAAGTAAGTTTGGGCCATGTAACTCTTTTTAGTAGGATAAGTTATCAGTAAATAATGGTATTGTCGTAGTCGTAACCCTATGTAAGTTTACCACCCTCGGATCCACTTGTATGTTAATCTCTTCCATATCTCGCTACCGTTATTAAAACAAGGCTTCGGGGGGGGGGGGNGGTGGGTGGGTGGGGAGGATAGACTTAGTACTGAATGCTTAGATGTTTGCATTAAATTGAAGGAGGCTAGTGGCAAGGTGAATTAGTGTCACCTGCAGGACGTAGCCTCGTCAACACTGCAACCCCAGTAGAAGCTAAACATCGCTTCAAATCGAAAAGGGATTTTAGCCCTTAAAAATTTTACGCAAACAAGTCAACAAAGGGCCACTAGGTGGCCGGAGCATGGTCTACGCTACAGGTTGGCAAGGGTGGCAATCGTTTTAAGTGTCCCAGCCGAAAGCGCGAAATGTTTTATGCAAATAAACCACACGTGCCGAAAAAATTAAAATAAAATAAAATTGGGAGAATGCACCGACTGAGAATCACTGAGTTTGACATTCTTTCAGTGTTAAGTCCTCTTATCACAGATTATACCCCATGGGTTGGCACGGTGAATCAGGACAGGAACAACCTAAAAAAACTCCTCTAAAACCCACCCCCTACCGGCACCCCCACCCCCAACACTCAACATCGACTGTTCTAAACTTTTTTTTTCCCCCTTCTTTCTAATTTTTACTGAGCAACGCGATACACTCAGTGGGACACTAACAGGAAACACGCATAAACCGATCAGACATCAGGACACAAAGTATGAGTCCATTCAAATATTAGACTACCAAACAACACGACACAAGAATTTAAACTACAAAACATGTGATGAGGAATGGAAGGAATGGAAGAGACCAAAACTGGCCACGTGATCACAAAGTTACATTAAGATCTGCCTTTGTGCTCCATTTTGAAAACGAAACGACGGCAATTATACATCTCAACACCCATAAAAACAAAAGAAATATCTGAGCTTCAATGTGGGGCAACTGTTTGGGGGGGGGGGGTACGCGTGATGTGCGGAGCCAATCTCATTCATTCCTAGAGGCAGGGCCGTTACCTCTTGCTGGGCCGGCCTAAGGGAATAGGCGGCGGCTTTAGGCATAGGCAAACTAGGCAGACTCCTAGGGCCTCCTATTAGTCTCGTCATAAGAGCGGGCCTCGCAAAAAACGTCTTTCCAAATGTATTATTTTTAGCACATTTTCGAGAAGTCGAATGCGCTATTGCACCCGTTTTGTCCGTCCGTCCGTCCGTCTGTCATCACCCTAGATCTCAGCATCCATAAGTCCTAGACCCATGATGTATATATGTTTTTTGTATGTCCTGACCTGCCATTTGTGCATCAACACTCAGTTACTCGATCCGTTAAAAAAAACCCGTTAAAACTACCAAAAAACATTGCGAATCGAGAGATAACACTGGCGCAGGCAACGGCCGCCATTGCCGGAAGTCTTAGTATTATCAAAAGTATTAGTTTTTTTTTTNACGATCTATCAAACAACAATTGACGGAGTATTTGGGCGATTAGCTGATTACAATTTAGAATGTTTCATTTATGAGTCCTATTTCAGTGACCACAAACCACTTGTAGTTAGATTAAAGAGAAAATAAAAAATTTTAAAATGTAAAGAAATGACTTTTAAATAAAAAAAATTTCAGGTATATTCATTACACAAGAAAATTCATAAAAATATGTCTAAAATCTAAACACAATTACTGATAACTACATAATGCTGATATCTAACATAAGTACTGATACATAATACGAAAATGCGCTAACACGTCCTGAGTTCCAAAAGGGACCAGGCTTAACATGATTTTTTTTATTACATTTACCAAATTCACTTCGCCTAGGACCGCCTATTCCCTTAGGCCGGACCTGCTAGAGGCAAGGTGCATGGTGTTAAACGAGAAACTCTGGTGTGCACAGACCGGCAGGAGTGTTTAGTGTACAGAGAACAAGTAAGAAACTATCATCTGGCGACCAAAGGGATTCCTCTGGGACAATATTTCCTTCCCATTGTCTGCAACATACATGGGGGCTAAACAATAACAGCTACAAATGGCTGCACCTGTGCTGTGGGCGGGGAGGGGCTCCGTGTGAATACAGTACACGAGGGGGTTTGGTAGGTGATAAAACCGAGAACATGAAGAGTAAAACTATGTTGGAGGACAAAGAGAAAGACACCACTGAGGACAAAGAGAAAGACACCACTGAGGACAAAGAGAAAGACACCACTGAGGACAAAGAGAAAGACACCACTGAGAACAAAGAGAAGGACACCAATGAGGGCAAAGAGAAAGACACCACTGAGGACAAAGAGAAAGACACCACTGAGGACAAAGAGAAAGACACCACTGAGGTCAAAGAGGAAGACACCACTGAGGACAAAGAGAAAGAAACCCCTGAGGACAAAGAGAAAGACACCACTGAGGTCAAAGAGAAAGACACCTCTGAGGACAAAGAGAAAGACACCAGTGAGGACAAAGAGAAAGAAACCCCTGAGGACAAAGAGAAAGACACCACTGAGGTCAAAGTGAAAGACACCTCTGAGGACAAAGAGAAAGACACCAGTGACGACAAAGTGAAAGACACTACTGAGAACAAAGAGAAAGACGCCAAGGAGGACAAAGAGAAAGATACCACTGAGGACAAAGAGAAAGACACTACGGAGGGAAAAGAGAAAGACACCACTGAGGACAAAGAGAAAGACACCACTGAGGACAAAGAGAAAGACACCACTGAGGACAAAGAGAAAGACACCACTGAGGACAAAGAGAAAGAAACCACTGAGGACAAAGAGAAAGACACCATTGAGGACAAAGAGAAAGACACCATTGAGGACAAAGAGAAAGACACCACTGAGGATAAAGAGAAAGACACCACTGAGGATAAAGAGAAAGACACCACTGAGGATAAAGAGAAAGACACCACTGATAAGCAACGCGTGACAAGAGATGAAAAAAAACCCGATCCATTTCTGTTTTTTAAAAATGCGTGTTGTTGTTTTTTTAAATATCGTCTATCAACTTACGATTAAGCCTATTATAATGAGTCTCCAACCGGTGGTCTGTGGACTCGAATTCCTTTGTGAGCCATGCCATACGTTTTACATAATACTGCATACGTTCAAACAAAGGAAAATACTGTGAATACTGGTGCTCGTTGTAATGTAAGTAAACAACTTAAGGTTTGTTGAAAACTTCGTGTTGGGGAAGCACTGGCCCCTATCACTTTAGAAAATGGAGAAAAGGCAACGATGTTACTTAATTTCAATATCGGGTCTGAAGTGCATGTAATGAGAGCCGTTGAGTCCCTTTTGTGTGTGTGTGGGGGGGGGGAGGGGTCCTTTTGCCAATTTTAGACCCGTGCCCCCCCCCCTGAATTAAAAGATTACTGTTTGACTCCTGCAGTATTAGAATTTAAGTCTTCTTTTATAGACGAGATCCCCTGGAGCCGCAGGACACACGCGAGAGACATAACTGAAAGGAGATTGAGGGTGGGGGACAGAAAAAGAGATAAAATGAGAGTTAACGCTGAAGTAAATATCTTTTACTAAGCCTAATAAGTAAAAACATGTAATTATTTTAATTTGCGAATGTCATGTTTAGCCTGACGGAAGAGACGGAAGAGAGGCATGTTTTTAAACTAAGCATTTTACCTCAAGATTTTTGTAGTGTTGACCAACCGTTAAAAACAACCATTTAAAAAAAAATAATTTAAAGTTCGGCTCACCTTGAAGTCCAATCATTTAGGTACAAAATGCATTTAAAGAGTTTTTTTTTTTTTTAGTTTATTAATCCCGGTGTTATACATAAATGGGGCGCACACTTTCATTGAATATTCTGACAAAATGGAAGCAAATAAATTTGTCTCTGTATCTGGTTTTGTCGGAAATGATCTCTGGTATATGTTATATACCATATAAAAGGTTAAGATTACGTAAATAAATTTTTTTAAAAACTCGTAAAAAATAAAATTTTTTTTACTATAAATCCTTTATTTACCAGACATAACTGAAAGTATGTACAACATATATTACGCATCTCAAGACAATAAACAAAATCACAATTTTAGGATTTATAGTAGAAAAAATAAAGATAACTAATGCTGTCTGCAGTCTAAATTTCAGCTTGATTAGATCACGGGAAAAGAGTTATTAAAACATGTTTAATATAATGTGTACCATGCGACAGATTAACATAAACATATACAGATCGGGAACATATTTTTAAAAAGTATCGTCAATGTACTGTAATACGCACCGAATCGCGCGACAGGAAAATATTTAAAAAGATGTTCAATTTAATGCGCACCGCTGCACTTTAGCAGCCTTGCGCAAAAATTAACGTGCTTTATAGAGAAACATAGAGATAATCTAAAATTCATTAATTTAATTACAGTACATTCGATCGATCTGAAATTTGCCTGTAAAATTTCAGATTGCTAGCATACGGGGAAGTGGGTTAAAAATCGATCAAAAATTGTTTCGGAAAACAATTAAAGCAACAATCAAGCAGACGCGACGAGTTAATAGAAAGGATTTTTTTTTAAATAACAACTTTTAAAAAATTAAAATATTAAAGATAGATCTTGAAACGAATAGTTATTTTAGCTCACTGATCAATTTATTTCTTTTTCAATCATTTATTGGTGTTAGCTCAGACGGCCCAGACCCGATGAAGGTCCAGACCCGATGAAAGTCCAGACCCGATGAAGGTCCAGACCCGATTAAGGCGCAGACCTGATGAAGGTCCAGACTGGCATTTGAAGTTCGGTTTTCCCCAAAATCGCAACAAAGAGTTGTAGTTTATTTTTTAACGCCTATGTAATTGTACAACTATCAGCGGGTTTAAAAAATGCACACCCTTTTCATTGAAAATTAACCCGCGAATTTTTACAGTGAATAATAAGAACTGAGGAATGTATTTCCTCTGAGGAAAATGCTCCACGAGCTCAAGACAAAACATCAAGACGTGAAATCGATGCTTTGTCAATCTAGTCGTCTGGGAGAGCTCCGGCGCCAAAACATGCATCAATTAGAGCTCCTCTCTGCACGCACATTTCAAACTGCAGGCGACATGCCGCGAGGAAGGAATAAAACTAAATCCACAACACTTCAAAGTATGCTCTACATGAGACGACGGCTTAAACAATATTCATTACTGGAATACATCCTCTTTTCGGAGGTGGAGGACACACTCAGATCTCAGAAGATGAGGGTAATAGAGGGCAGGGAAGGGAGGTATGACAATTCCGAGATCTTAACAAAAAATTTAAACGGGTCGATGTTTTGAAATGATTTTATTTAAAGGCCTTAGTTATTCAATGCCTGTAACAGCCAGAACAAAAAAAATCATGTTAAGCCTGGTACCTATTGGAATTCAGGACGTGTTAGCGCATTTTCGTATTATGTATCAGTACTTATGTTAGATATCAGAATTATGTATTTATCAGTAATTGTGTTTAGATTTTAGACATATTTTTATGAATTTTCTTGTGTAATGAATATACCTGACATTTTTTTTATTTAAAAGTCATTTCTTTACATTTAAAAAAAAAAAAAATTTTCTCTTTAATCCAACTACAAGTCACCACAAATGATGACGTAAAACTCTCTAAACTTTTACACATATTCTAATGACGTCAACTAAAAAAAAAACAACTAATTCTTTTGCACCCTTTCGCACCACTCTTCAATGCTTGAAGAATTATGCATTCGACTTCCGGCAATGGCGGCCGTTCCCTGCGCTAGTGTTACCTCTCGATTCGAAATATTTTTTGGTAGTTTTAACGGGGTTTTT
>MUZC01004603.1:123185-140514 GCA_002072015.1 Radix auricularia | reverse complement strand
GCCCCCCCCCCCCCCCCCCCCCACTCCCGTCACTGGACGGCCCCAATCCTGATTTATGCTGACGTCAACAAAAAACAAGTAAAGATCAGCAATTAAGAGTGCTACTCGTTATTTCCTCTATTGTGTTGACATTTGTCATTTGCTTATAACCCGGCATTGGTTAAGCGTGGGATACGGGTCTAAATGTGTGTTGGGAGATTGGGTGAGGGTGTGGTATTGTGCTGTCCTTTAACCCACAATGCGCCACTGAAAAGAAAAAAAAAGTTAACTGTAAAAAGATTTGAAACCAAGAAACTATAGAAAATCAACGCGGGTAAGAAATTCTCTAACGGTTTAGTGGCTGACGTTATAGGTGGAAGGATTGAACGTTACAATCAACATGAGTGTCGTCAGAAATGTTGAAGTAACGTTATACAAAGACGGTGTAGAAGAGATAGCATATCGATATTAACTGTCTCATTTTATGACCGCATCGCATGTCATATTTTATACGAAAAGCCAGATATCGCCACATTGTTAATCTCACTGTTGACCCCCCAGACTGCCTGACTGTACACCGCAAGCTATAATCTGAGTTTAGACTCAAGTCTGTCTGACTATAGACTCCAGACTGTCTGACTTTTAGACTCCAGACGGTCTGACCTTTAGACTCAAGTCTGTCTGACTGTAGACTCCAGACTGTCTGACTTTTAGACTCAAGTCTGTCTGACTGTAGACTCCAGACTGTCTGACTTTTAGACTCCAGACTGTCTGACCTTTAGACTCAAGTCTGTCTGACTATAGACTCCAGACTGTCTGACTTTTAGACTCCAGACTGTCTGACCTTTAGACTCAAGTCTGTCTGACCTTTAGACTCCAGACTGTCTGACTTTAGATTCCAGTCTTTCTGACAGTAGACTCCAGTTTAGACTCAAGTCTGTCTGACTTTTAGACTCCAGACTGTCTTACTGTAGACTCCAGACTGTCTGACTTTTAGACTCCAGACTGTCTGAATTTTAGACTCCAGACTGTAGACTCCAGACTGTCTGACTTTTAGACTCCAGACTGTCTGAATTTTAGACTCCAGACTGTCTGACTTTTAGACTCCAGACTGTCTGACTTTTAGACCCCAGACTGTCTGAATTTTAGACTCCAGACCGTCTGACTTTTAGACTCCAGACTGTCTGAATTTTAGACTCCAGTCTGTCTACCTGTAGACTCCAGACTGTATGACTTTTAGACTACAGACTGTCTGACTTTTAGACTCCAGACTGTATGACTTTTAGACTACAGACTGTATGACTTTTAGACTCCAGACTGTTTTACTGTAGACTACAGACTGTATGACTTTTAGACTACAGACTGTCTGACTTTTAGACTCCAGACTGTCTGACTTTTAGACTCCAGACTGTATGACTTTTAGACTCCAGACTGTCTGACTTTTAGACTACAGACTGTCTGACTTTTAGACTACAGACTGTCTGACTTTTAGACTCCAGACTGTATGACTTTTAGACTCCAGACTGTCTGACTTTTAGACTCCAGACTGTCTGACTTTTAGACTCCAGACTGTCTGAATTTTAGACTCCAGTCTGTCTACCTGTAGACTCCAGACTGTTTTACTGTAGACTACAGACTGTATGACTTTTAGACTACAGACTGTCTGACTTTTAGACTCCAGACTGTATGACTTTTAGACTCCAGACTGTCTGACTTTAGATTCCAGTCTTTCTGACAGTAGACTCCAGTTTAGACTCAAGTCTGTCTGACTTTTTTAGACTCCAGGCTGTCTACCTGTAGACTCCAGACTGTCTTACTGTAGACACCTGACTGTCTTACTGTAGACTCCAGGTTGTCTGACTGTAGACTCCAGACTGTCTGACCGAAGACACTAAGCTGTCGACTGTAAATTTGGTAGTCACTGACATAAAAGAATCCCAACATTAGCAAGGAAATATGAACTCACTTTGGCTGAATCAGTTCCAATAAAATAATATTGGATTTCACTCCAAGAAGAGTAATAGTTTTTCATTTCCAATACTAGCAATTTCGCCCGGCAGCACGCGTTCCACTTGAAATAACTATAAATCAAATTATGAACAGATCATTCCTAATCTTAAGCTATCGTCTAGGGTGGGTTAGGCGAACCTATGGCACGCGTGTTTCTTTCGGCACGCGTGACAAATTTAGCACGGCACGTCATCGATGCACACACAATACAAGTCGTTTCAGCTTTGGAAAATTAGGCCTGGCTTATAGCTGGTGTGGGTGAATTGATAGGTTCTAAATGCATTAGGATTTAAACTTATGTAACGTATATATAGTAAATCAATTTTAAAACTGTTACCCATAGGCACTTTGTAGATAGAAAATATGAACGCTCAAATAAGCAATAATGAATTAAGTTTTATTTGGTTGGCGGGATGGTATTTTTAGTAGGTTGAATGATATTGATGTGGGATGATAAAGATGTGGAATTATATATAAGTGATGTGGGATGTGATACGATGTTGGATTATACATTTGGTGGGATGATATGGATGATTGATATACATTTGGGGATAGGATATGGATGTTTGATTATACATTTTGTGGGATGATATGACTGTTGGATTATACTTTTTGGTGGGATGTTATGGATATTGGATGATATATTTAGTGGGAAGAAATAGTGGTTTGGAGGTTTTGGTCACTGTGAAGAGTTCGATTATGAGTTTATCAGTAGGTTGAATGTTTTGTTTGGGTGGAAAGAAGTTTTTGTTATTGGTATCGGTGTATCACTCCTTTGGATCAGGATTACTTAAACCGATAACATACCATGCCGAAATCAACATTAAATTGCAGAGATATAAATCTTTAAATTACACACAATTTAATTTCCTAATTGTTTTGTTGGACTTTATTATAATTTCAATAACATGCATTTGGAATCCATGACACTCTCTCTCTCTCTCTCTCTCTCTCTCTCTNNNGTTGTCCCCCCCCCCCCCAACGCGTTGTTCTGATTTCTTCTTGCTGTAGTTTGTGTCCGTTCTTCCCTTTTTCTTTGCACCATCTATGAGCGAATCTGCGGTGAGTGTACGCCGCGAGTCGTATCTAGTTTGTTAATACAACTATATAAGTACTTTGCATCTTTATTTTGTGTTATTTGTTTTCAATAAATGAAGTTATTTGTATTTATTAGCTCCCTTTCTTTGATACTTCTGTTGTGACACTTTTCTGCGTGAAAAGATATAATATGCTCTCCAATTTATGTCTTGTTGTTCATCTAGTTATTAGGTAAAAATTTCGCTATCTTCTTATGACTCAATTTTTCTATAAGTTAGACAATAATCAGCCAATAACCTAAGTTTTTGTTTCTAATGAGATGTAGTTTACTAAATAATTTGTGTAATGTTTAGGAAAACTAGAGAAACTTTAAGGACAGTTACTTGTGGAACTTTTGAGCTTATCGGCAGTGGTGCTGAATTAGATACATCGATAGTTAAAGTGTGTTTTCTACTTAATAGAAGGAAATCTTGAATCCGCTGATTTAAGCCCCTTGTGTGGAAAATAATTTACGATTTTGAGTAAGCCAAATCGGAGATTTTTATCAAATCCTGTAAAAATGTGTTGTTGTTTTTTTTAATGTGTGAAGATAAAATTTTTAGAGTGAATTTTAGTAATCCCTTTAATAGCCTATTATGTCATTTTATTGATAATAACCCCTTTGATAGCCTATGTTGTCATTTTATTGATAATAACCCCTCTGATAGCCTATATTGTCATTATGTTAATAATAATCCATTTGATAGCCTATAATGTAATTATACTAATTTATAAACCAAATTCAGATTCTCACCTGACATTAGTTGAAGGGTGTAACGTATTTACTCCCATCCATCCGATCATAAGTTATCCACCGAATATCCATCAAGAGCAATACATGACACAATTTGAAATTATCCAGGAATCCACTCGCACCGAAACGTACCTCAAAACACATTAAATATTCAAATAGAAGAAATTTGTAAAAAATCCTCACTCGAAATTAATCCATTATTTTACACTGGTTGAAGTGGGTAGTCGTCACACAGAGCTGGGCCACGAGTCCCGAGTATCGATCCGAACCAATAGCATAACGCTGGGTCTACGATACCAGCAAACCTACTAAAAAAAACAACAACAACAACACAAACAGAATATAAATAATTCATTCAGCAGACCCAGGAATTCTATCACGGAACAGACACATAAGTCTACAGCACATGATCACCGTCTTGAGTGGCACGTTGCTCTTTCAGTAATCCACGTAATCCTAATGAAATCACAACGGTGTAACCAGGAAATAATCCAACACGAGAAGGAAAGAACTTTAAAATATACATTCGAATTTTCAGCACGCAAAACGAAATAAAAAAGAGTTTGATATGTTTCCTATTTATTAATATATATATAGACTAAAGATCATTTATAAATGCGACGCTTTTTTGTGTGCAGGTGTAGATATTGACGTAACACCTATAACTATAACCTATGCTGCGCTTTTACGGTATAGAAAATACATTTAATTTATTTTAATGTTTGACTTGAACCTTATGCTCTAATGATATTGTTTTTATTATTACTAAACACCGAAGAGGACAACGCAATAGTAACAGCTTATTGGCAAATATTGGCCAAGCTCATATGTAGGAATTCTCCCATCATCTAACTATACTACATATTACCAGCCCTTACAAGTTTGCTTAACTATGAAGAAATATAGCTGAAATAGCTCAATATCTGCTCTTAAGAAACAAAACACCACGACTATATTTATGATACATTACCGCATTAACACGAGATTAAAAGGGAATGATGCACCTAGAAAAAAAATGAGTGTATTCTATAAATCCTATAAATCCTATAAATCCTATACTATAAATCCTATAAATTATCAAATGTTATTACTCGAGCTTGCACTTCAAATAAATTATGGTTATTTCTATCTTTTATTTACACAACATAGACCTACGACTTAAGCTTAAGCGGGGCGATTAAAACTTGTATCTGAATAATTGACATTAGTATCTGAAAAAATCTCCGCTCGATGCCTGATACTTTAAATAGATTTTTCAGAGGATGAAAAAATAACAAGCACAAAATGAACACATCAAACTCTGCACGCGAAACAATCTCCAAAATCCTGCGATAATCCAGAAATATTCCAAAGAGGAAATCCCTTTTCTCACTGCTAGCCTACGCTCCTTGCGAAGTTCGGCTACCGTCCAGGTAAATAGTTTAGAAAAAAAAGAGTCCGCGAAGAACCCTACCAGTGCTCGGATGCCAATAGCTTTTTTTCTTTTTCTTTTTTTTTTCCACACGGGGCCGCTCAAAAAAAGCCCCGAGCCTTCCGTCCGCCTCTCTGACGCATGGAGTCCCGCTACCTTCCGCCTAGAGAACCGACTGCTCTCTGCCTGTACACAAAGTAGGAGAGTCGGGCTTTCCTCGGCCTACTTGAATCGGTCGCTCGGATAGCGGGCTGGGCAGCAAGGGCCCGCACTTCGACCGCCGATGTCTCGCTAACCACGGTTAGCGTTGGGTTGACTCAGCCTTTGTGGAGGAGAAATGCGAAGAGAAAAAAAACAAAGTGTCTTTGTTAATTTTTTCAGTGTTACAAAAGTTGATTTCTTTAACGAAGAAATTTTCGTGACGACATTAAGCAGTGTAATAGTTTATTGTAATACTTCTTCACCAAGCTGAATATAAAATGAAAGTATTTAAATATACATAGTTCTATATCTATATATTTTCAATAAGATAATGTTTAAAATTCCAGTACATTAAATGTTGAAGGTGGTGCATTAAAATGTATCTTAAGTTACTAAAATTGAAGTTTCTGATGACAAATATGAGATAGCTTCTAGTTGGTTTTATACATTTTTAAGTGAGTGTCAAATTCGACGTCTTCTTAATGAGTGACGCGCTCTGTCTCTGTGACTCTACTAAAATAATAGTGACTCCTTTATAACGATTGGCGTATTTATTATAATATAAATTGTGACTGGTATTTTTTTTTATTTGCAACTATTTTTTTCTTTTCATACAACTGTTGCGTAACAAAAAATGTGTCCTGTTATTAAAAATTGACGAGTTGTAACGTGTCTGTAAAATTAAATTAAACGGGGTTTGTAACTCGGTACGTGTTTAAATGATAAGATAATATTTAAAATAAAAAAAAAACAACTCAAATGTAAAAGTATAACACTGTTTTCACTTTTAAATTGAAATCGAGTGTTATAAAATGTGTTACTCTAGGCTGGCCACTATTCTCCCTCCCCTTTTAGAATGTTTGATGATTCCTTTTCTAACTTAATGCTCTGATGTTTTCAAGTAAAGTTTACTTTTTGCATCAATATTATGGTCATACCTCAGATGAATGGGCTGGAATGTACTCTCTTACATTAAATCTCTTCACACATCAAGTATGTTGGACACAAGTTCACACTAACACAGAGGAATAGAGTTAGGGCAAGATCAGGGATGTTGTGCAATGTATAGAGCAAGCCATAAAACAAGAGAACAAACAAGATAACACTCAATTTAACGCAGTGTCCGAACAATTCCACAATTCCAATAATTAGGAATGAAGTCCAAATCCGTGTATGTCTGTCAGCTAATGAGGGACAAAGAAATATTTGTATATCGCAAAGTATTTTTTTTTACCGGAACAGATGTTTCAAAAATAAAAATAATAATAATAATTTAAAAAATTGTTAACACGAAGAAATTTTAAGGAGCGAAAGAATGGCAATCACCACCAAGCATATGATGCTAAAAATAGTTCATTGCTAGTGGGGGCCTCCCCACAATCTGCTAACAATGAAAGAATTCTTTACATTGTAAGCAACACAATTGGGCGGAGGTAGCCCACGGGTGATCGTGTGTGTGTGTGTGGCGGGAGTGGGGTAAGGGTGGGGGTCAGAGTCATCTTATCACCTCTTGAGACTTTGTCTGTTCCTGACTTGTGATGTCTTCCTTTTGAGTCCTGGTCTCGCCTTTCCTTATCATTCGTCCTTCTATCTATCTCTCGCTCGTCTCCGAACGTCAGTTATTTCCCAGAGGGGGTCATTACTCCATTGTGCAAGAGTTATTTCTGCTCGTAAACCAGAGCCTGACATTTTTTGTTTTAAAAAAAAAACAACTGCCTCTGTCTATCGTGCCATTCCTTTCTTAATCCAACACATCGGGAAAATACAATAAATAGAAATATGTCTGTAATCTTTTATGCTGTAAAACAGCCTAATTTTGTAGTGTTTCATAGGTTTGAAAAGTAAAAATAAATGCTCTTTCTTCGCAGATATGAACCTAAAAATTGCATTTGGTTGGTGTTGGGGAAGGGAAGGGTTTGGCCTGGCCACATGGAGTTTGATATCATAGAATTATTTATATTTAAAAAAAAAAAAAGATCTAAAAAAATAATAATAACAAATAAATAAAAAACAACAACAATGTAAAAAAAAAAAAAAAGAATAAAAAAATAAAAAAACTGTTAGTGTACTTTTGTTAAAATCATCTTTCATGATGATGGACTGTTACATTAGACATATTTGTTATGATGGACTGACCCATATAGCAGTATCCTTATCATGGACTGTGCCATAAGGCAGGCTCATTACAATTGACTAAATCATAATGCAAGCTCATTACCATGGACTGTTCCAAATAGCACGCTCATTACAATGGACTGTGCCAAATAGCACGCTCATTACCATGGACTGTTCCAAATAGCAAGCTCATTACAATGTTACAATGGACTGTGCCAAATAGCACGCTCATTACCATGGACTGTTCCAAATAGCAAGCTCATTACAATGGACTGTGCCAAATAGCAAGCTCATTACAATGGACTGTCTTATAAAGATAGGTCAAAGCTAGTGGACAATTAAAAATAGCATGGTCCTTCAATTGACTGTTCCATTTGGGAAGAGGGAACATGGTGTAGGTTCATTGCAATAACCTGTCAATCAACAGGTTGTCACATAATGCGTGTTGATTACAATTTACTGTCACACTATGCATGATTTTTTAAAAAAAATATGGACTTACACATAAGCTACGTTTGTTTAAATTCCTTCCACAAACGTCAGTAGACCAACATCCTTACGTCTGATCCTAGGATCAAAAGTGAATCCAGAAGCTACAGTTGCCGTATGTTAGGAATTCCTAAGTTCAAATGATTGTGGTTTAAATGATCAAAAGATTATGGCTAGTCATAAATCAGGCCATGGGGGGTAAAGGGCAGGCTAAGGGTTAACTCCTACCAACAATTAAATAGCGAATTTGGATACTCTCCGACGCAAAGGTCCCGCAAGTAGCCGGAATGCATTTATTATTTACGACGGCAGTGTTACCCTGGAGTGTGGGGTCTGTGATGGCTGGGCGTCGCCATCCTAAGTCTGTGCTCCTTAGAGGAGTCTGTTATTTTGTGACGTCACATGCCGACCCCGCCCGCGCCCCCATAATTACACAAAGCCCGACTTTTGTCAAGCCCCCGTAATCCGCGGCGTAACTGAAACGTCTGCCAGGATTGGATGATAGCCCCCCAGGTCAAGTACTAAATCTCATAACTATATCTAACACTAAGCTTCAGGAGTTTTAGAAGATTTCGAGACTGTTAAAAATCGTGGAATTATAATTTAAAAAAAAAAAAAGAAAAATACATTAAAAATTAAAAAATCGTTGAAGATATATTTAAAAATACATAATATTTTGTAAAGTTTGTAGAATTTTTGATGACTTCCATTAGAATACGCCTTTATAATCAGGATTTTCTCCCTATTAGCCGTTATTATCTTTCGCCTTTATTCTTTACTTTGCTTTATGTTTTCACACTATCAATAAAAAAAAAAGAAGTGGGGTGAAGGGGGAGGAATCTGAAATTACGAAATCAGCTAACGGTTTTCAGAACGCATGAAGCTTTGAAATTTTTTTTTTTTTTTTTTTTTTTTAATGAAGAAAACATGTAAAGAAATGTTCTCTAAATAAACACGGACAAGGTCAGCGAAGATTTACAGCTTTCTTTTGTTGTTATTTTCATTAAAATCATCAAGGAATTTTTCTTTTACTTGCGCGTGAATAAAGGCCGAAATGTAGAGAGGACATGGGATGATATCAAGGCCACGTGGGTACACACGCATAAAGTGAAACTGTTTGAGGACAATAAAATCCACGATAAGAACTCATTCCAAAGGGCCTCCCGACTAAAAGGCCACTGGCTACTAGGCAAATGGATCCACTAAATTACTTTTCCCAACAATAGATCACAGCAGTGCATTTAAAAAAAAAAAAAAAAATTTTTTCTATAAATAGGTGCCGGTACTCAGTGAATAAAATAATTCAATTTTAACAAATTAAGAATATAATAAATTAATAATAAGCGTTAAAAAACAAGAAAAGTAATAATTTTTCCCACTTTGAAAAAGGTGACTGTACGCCGTACCGGTGCGTACAGGCTGAAAAAAAAATAAATAAAAAAGCCCTGGGTCCCACCTAAAATCATATGAGCCCGAAAAATATTTTTACCCTCGGCATATTTTACAATATGAACACATTACTTAGACTGACCTCCCACGCCCACAGGCGTGTTACGTACTTTATTGGCAGACTTAGACTGACCGCCCACAGGCGTGTTACGTACTTTATTTGTAGACTTAGACTGACCTCCCACATGCGTGTTACGTACTTTATTGGTAGACTTAGACTGACCTCCCACAGGCGTGTTACGTACTTTATTGGTAGACTTAGACTGACCTCCCACAGGCGTGTTACGTACTTTATTGGTAGACTTAGACTGACCGCCCACAGGCGTGTTACGTACTTTATTGGCAGACTTAAACTGACCCCCCACAGGCGTGTTACGTACTTTATTGGTAGACTCCCACTGTACCAAATATCTCCCTGAGACACCAACTAATTTCATTTGGCCTCATAAGGTCGTCTTGAGAAATTGAAATTCAAAGAATTACGTTATCTATTTTAAAAAAAATAATTAAAAAAAAAAGATTTTGAAACATTAAACTGCTGATTTTCAATGTAAATGTGATTAATAATTTCCATTAAAAAAAAAACCTCTTTCAATCAGACTAATAATTCCCATGGCCTTCCACTAACAGGAACTTTATAGAAGATGTATCAATAATAGAGCGGAAGTGGGGAAAGTGGCTGGCGCATGGCATTATGGTACTTCCGTGTAGTCGCTCAAAGGACTTATGAATATATCTTTTGGGAAGACCATTATCATTATGGTACTTCACTTAAGTTTGTTTTGTTTTTGTTTTTTTTATAATTCCGCCACTTTTGACATATCAATACATCAGACGCTGGCTAGAACAAAGACAAAAAGTGTTGGGTCAGACCAAGGACATGCTGGACACGTGACCGGACCGGACGGCCGAGGGCTTGGGGCCGGTAGCTTCACTTAGCACTGAAGCCCGGAAAAAGTCCGCACGCCGCCTTGCTTTTTATGACCGCCCATCCCTTTAGGGCGTTTAGTGCGTCCAATTGTTTCCTGCAGGGTCTGGGGCTCGTGTGCACCAGGGGCGTCAGACCTCGACACTGACTGATGGTAGGGCAATTGTTTGGGAACTCGGGCCGTTGAAAAAGTGGTGATTTTTCAAACTAGGATTACGCTACTGTCACTATTGCATTGTGGGGTCGGTGGCGGATGAAGATTCGGCTGTTTCCTTATTATATTAGGTGCTTGAGGTTAACACGCAAGCCCATTTGCATTAAAAAAAAAAGATGAATTGAAAATCATTTGCACTGAGAAGACTAAACACTTATGAATTTTTATAAAAAAACAAAACATTAAATAAATGGGTTATATAAACTAAGTTTTAAAAAAAAACTTATCGAAAGAGGTCACTGTTATCTTTAAACGAATCAATAACAATAAGAAGGTCATTTTTGGCTATAAAAACAACAAGTAAACTTAAGGAGGTCATTATTAACCCTTAACAAACCACCAAACTTCAGGTGATCACAAACAATTCGAAAACCACTAAACTCATGAAGTAAAGAGAATAATGAAACTAGGAACAAGGTGTCATAACAAAACTAAAAAGAATAACTTAACTGAAAATTAAAAGGGTAATAAAGAAAAAAAAAGTATAACATATACTTTTAATTTTCATTAATAGAATATTATCAAAGAAATTCAGAGCGTTATTAAAAACAATTGTGGAACACGTGTTAAAATGTAATTCAGTTGCACGTTTTCTTGCATTGGAAACGACGTACGCTTATATCAGTTCAGTTTATACTGATCAGTCTGACATAGGGATCAGTCTCACATAGGGATCAATCTAACATAGGGATCAGTGTAACATAGGGATCAGTCTAACATAGGGATCAGTCTAACATAGGGATCAGTCTAACATAGGGATCAGTCTAACATAGGGATCAGTCTAACCTATGGATCAATCCAAGCTATGCTGATCAGTCTACTCTAACCAATGGGTCAGTCTGACCTATGGATTAGGTTATATCTTAGATTATTTGGTATTTGGTAATGAAATCATTCAAGGAAATTAAGAATACCCGGATACCATCGTTGCCACATCATTAATTAATTATTAGCCTGCTTTGAATCTGTAACCCTAACTGCATACTATATCGCTTGCAATGATAATAAAAAAAAACACCACTTGCCGCTGTTCAGTGTTTATTAAAGAAATTATACATCCCGAGCATTGGGACGTCATTACATCATCACAAATCAAGTCTCGCTCGGTTTTCGGTTTCTGGACAAGAGATTGTGTCTCCAATATGGAGAAGGAGTCTAGGGAAAGATAACCTTGGTTCTGATCAGAGTGTCTTAGGATTTCATACAACTCTTGTATTTCCACAAATCTCGAGTCGCAGGGACAAGGCGTCTCCCTGTAGGAGGTAATACGATGAGCCGCCACGTGCACATCTCCGCACTAATTATGGCAAGAGGCCGGGGAGATCCCGTGCTCTTTAATACTCTTAACCTTAAGCAGGGCTTCTAAAACGTGGGGAGGAATTGGGCAGGGTGATGTCTATAACTGGGTCTGAGATTTTTTCTGAAAAGGTAATCTTTCATTTAATAAAAAAATGGACAGAATATTTTTAAGGGAAAAAACATTTAATTATTGTAATATCAAGTTAAAGGATCACTTCAAGCCATAATATATTTTTATGTAAATGTCTATTATATCTATTTAGGCCTATCTCTCACTNTATATATATATATATATATATGAGTGGGAAGTTTGAAATTCTTTTTCGCAAATTAGCGTTAGGAGAGTGTACTTAACATCTTCCCAAAGTTTCATTCTTCTACCTACACGGGAAATAGTAGAATGGGTGATTTTCAGTATTTATATAGCGTATATAAGTAAAAAAAACACTACATTTAGGCCCCCGGCTCCCCATGAGTGGGAAGTTAAAAATTGTTTATCGCAAAATATCGTCGGGGTAGCGTACTTAACAACTTGCCAAAGTTTCATACTTCTACCTACATGGGAAATAGGAGAATTAGTGATGTTCAATTTTATATATCTCAAATAACGGGAGAAAATGTTTTTGGGCCCCGGCCCCTAAGAGTGGGAATTTAGGGAACGATTGCCATTATTGTCGGGAGAGTATGCTTGAGAATTTCCAAAAGTTTCATTGTTTTACCTACACGGTAAATTTGAGAATTAGTGAAAAGTAAGTTTTTAAAATAAGAAAAAACTACATATGGGCCCCCGGCCCCCAATGAGTGGGAAGTTTAAAATTTGTCTTTGCAAATTAGCGTTAGGAGAATGCACTTAACAACTTCCCAAAGTTTAATTCTTCTACCTACACGGGAAATAGTCGAATTGGGGATTTTCAGTATTTATATAGCGTATATTAGTACCAAAAAAAACCTACATATGGGCCCCGGGCTCCCCATGAATGAGAAGTTTAAAATTTTTTCTCGCAAAATATCTTCGGGGTAGCGTACTTAACAACTTGCCAAAGTTTCATACTTCTACCTATCCATAAAATAAGATAATTAGTGATTTTCAGTTTTTATATATAGTTCATATAAGGGAAAAAACTACATTTGGGCCCCCAGCCCCCAGAAAGAGGTAATTTAAATATATTTTTAACTGTTACCTTTGCAGAAGTGTACTAAACAATTTCCTAAAATTTCCTGCTTCTGCCCCCTCGAGAAATAGAAAAATTGTTGATTTTCATTTTTTATATAGCCCAAATAAGGAAAAAAAACGTTTTTGGGCCCCCGGCGCCTATAAGTGTGAATTTATGGAACGAAACCTATTTAAGAACCTTCCCCATATGATTGTGTGTACGTTTACCAAATTTCACTTGACTGGGTTGTCTGGATCTTGAGTTATTAGGGAACAGACAGACAGACAGACACACAACAAATGCGTCTTATATATATATACTAGAGGCAAGTACCCGGCTTCTCACGGGTTTTAAATGAGGTTTTCTGTAGAAGCATACTATACTGTTTATTTGCATGAAGTAAAAGGGTACATTTATCTTAAAGCAGGTCAAAAATACATGTGGGAACACCAGCCCCACCCTTAATGAGAATTTTAAATCAATTTTTCTCCATTTTTGTTGGGAGAATGTGCTCAATAACTTTTGAAAGTTTCATGTCTTTACGTATACGGTAAATTTGAGAATTAGAGATAAGACGGTTTTTAATATAAGAAAAAAACTACATTTGGGCGCCTAGCCCCCAAGAGTGGGATTTTTAAAATTCTTTTTTGCAAATTTGCGTCGGTAGAGTGTACTTAACAACTTGTCAAATTTTCATGCTTCTACCTACACGGGAAATAGCAGAATTTGTGATTTTCAATTTTTATATAGCTTTTTTAATGAAAAAAAAACATTTGGGCCCCTGGCCCCAGAAAGTAATAATTGAAATATATTTTCGCCTGTTATAATTTGGGTAATGTACTATACAATATCCTAAAATTTCATACTTCTGCCTACTCGGGAAATAAGAGAATTAGTATTTTCAATTTTTTATACCTCAAATAACGGGGGGGGGGGGGGGGGGAACGTTTTTGGGCCCCCGGCCTCCATGAGTGGAAATTTATGGAACGATTGCCATTATTGTCGGGACAGTATGCTCAAGAATTTCCAAAAGTTTCATGAATTTACCTACACGGTAAATGTGAGAATTAGTGATGAGTGAGTTTTTAATATAAGAAAAAACTAAATTTGGGCCCGCGGTCCCCACTGAGTGGAAAGTTTAAAATTCTATTTTGCAAATTTGCGTTAGGAGAGTGTACTTAACAACTTCCTAAAGTTTCATTCTTCTACCTACACGGGAAATAGTCGAATAGGGGATTTTCAGTATTTATATAGCATATATTAGTATAAAAAAAAAGCACTACATTTTGGCCCCGGGCACCCAGTAAGTGATAATTTAAATATTTTTTCACCTGTTACCACTACGGGGTTTTTATACTAAAAAATTTCCGAAGAGTACTTGCTTCCACCTAATCAGAATCCTGATCTTACTTGGGACGTGATTGTATTTCGTTGTCTACATTTTGTTAATATAGCCCACTTAAGAAAAAGTACATCTGGGCCCCCGGCACCACATAAGTGAGAATTTTATTTATTTTTTTGCCATAATTGCCAGGAGAGTAATTTCCAAAAGTTTCATGTTTTTACGACTCGGTACATTGGAGAATTAGTGATGAGTTTGTTTCTAATAAAAGAAAAAAAAACATTTGGGCCCCCGGCCCCAAATGAGTGGGAAGTTTGAAATTCTTTTTCGCAAATTAGCGTTAGGAGAGTGTACTTAACATCTTCCCAAAGTTTCATTCTTCTACCTACACGGGAAATAGTAGAATGGGTGATTTTCAGTATTTATATAGCGTATATAAGTAAAAAAAACACTACATTTAGGTTCCCGGCTCCCATGAGTGAGAAGTTAAAAATTGTTTATCGCAAAATATCGTCGGGGTAGCGTACTTAACAACTTGCCAAAGTTTCATCCGTAAAATAGGATATTTAGTGATTTTTAGTTTTTATATATAGTTCATATAAGAGAAAAAAACTAAATTTGCGCCCCCAGAAGGAAGTAATTTAAATATATTTTTGCCTGTTACCATTGCAGAAGTATACTCAACTATTTCCTAAAATTTCATGCTTCTGCCTCCTCGAGAAATAGAAAAATTGTTGATTTTCATTTTTTATATAGCCCAAATAAGGGGGAAAAAGTTGTTGGGCCCCCGGCGCCCATGAGTATGAATTTATGGAACGAAACCTATTTAAGAACCTTCCCCATATAATTGTGTTTACGTTTACCAAATTTCACTGTAGTGGGTTGTCTGGATCTTGAGTTATTAGGGAACAGACAGACAGACAGACAGACAGACAGACAGACAGACAGACAGACAGACAGACAGACAGACAGACAGANTATATAGATAGATAGATAGATAGATAGATAGATAGATAGATAGATAGATAGATAGATAGATAGATAGATAGATAGATAGGTTTCTAACTCACCTTATTTCGCTTTCTAGCGTTCACCGTCATTTAAATATCTCAGTGTATTTCTTTCATTATTACATGCACCCTCTCTACTGTGTGTTTCACGTTTTCTCTTGTTTATGTGTATTACCACACTTCAAGCATTATCAGTCGAGCAGCTACATCTGCTAACACTTTGTGCGCCATTCTCTTATTAGGCCCTTAGTCTCCTTCCGTAACCAGCCTACCATGACAATCACTGAGTCGCATCCCTGCATATGTTTCATAGAGAACACTTAGAATTCAGCTGCAACGAAAGAAAACTGCATAAAGGCCCATAACTGCCCCAAGGGCTAGAAAAGAGTTAATGCGACTTAAAATTATTTTTTTCTTTCATTTTGAACGTTCATGAAGTAAAATCATCTATTGAAGGATGGTGCAATTCGTGCCTATGAGCTGTTATTTACTTTTCTTTGTGCTTAGTTCATATGTATGAAAGAAATCGAAACATTGTCGTGGAATGCAATGTGTTTTTTTTCGTGGAATTACTTTAGCCAGCAGTTATGTACTTTGGCCAGCAGTTATGTACTTTGGCCAGCAGTTATGTACTTTGGCCAGCAGTTATGTACTTTGGCCAGCAGTTATGTACTGAAGCCAACAGTTATGTATTGTAGCCAACAGTTATGTACTCTGGCCAACAGTTATGTACTCTGGCCAACAGTTATGTACTCTGGCCAACAGTTATGTACTCTGGCCAACAGTTATGTACTCTGGCCAGCAGTTATGTACTCTGGCCTACAGTTATTTAATCTAGCCAACAGTTATATACTCTGGCCAGCAGTTATGTACTCTGGCCAACAGTTATGTACTCTGGCCAGCAGTTACGTACTCTGGCCAACAGTTATGTAATCTAGCCAACAGTTATATACTCTGGCCAACAGTTATGTACTCTGGTCAGCAGTTATGTACTGTAGTCAGCAGTTATGTACTCTGGTCAGCAGTTATGTACTCTGGTCAGCAGTTATGTGCTTTAGCCAGCAGTTATGTACTTTAGCCAGCAGTTATGTAATGTAGTCATCAAATATGTACTCTAGACAGCAGTTATGTACTTTTGGCCAACAAATATGTACTTTGGCCAGCAGTTACGTACTTTTGGCCAAAAATATGTACTTTGGCCAGCAGTTATGTACTTTTGGCCAACAAATATGCACTTTGGCCCGCTGTTATGCATTCGAGCGAGCATAAACTGAATTCATCCCATACTTAAAACTTTCTGTATACCACTCAGGACGTATACTCGATCCGGGGAGACGAGATGGCAGCTGTACCACACAAGAAACACTACCATGTTTGAGATCTTCAATTTTAAAAATAAAATAGGTCTAAATTTTATAAATAAGTTATTTAACATGGTATGGACACGCCTAAAAAAAATATGAATAGACATATGATCTTATTTGAAGGAAATCTCTCTTAACAAACGGACATACAGCGCGAACAATTTGTAAAAATCGAAATACTCTGCTTCCCCGGGCAATAAAAGTAATCATACAAAAGCCAATGTTGTTAGTATAACTTTTGGGTAGAAATACTCTTTGCCCGGAATGAAATAGCCTTAGTAAATAAAATAATAATATTCCTATGAATTCTTGTGCTATTACTTGAGCTAAAAACTTCGTCTATCTACTTTAAAACGTTAACCGTATACTATAAATCAATTTGTTTAATCTGATACCAGAACGAGTCTCTTGATATGATTACCCACTTGGCCGGTTAATGGCTACCCCTCTCCAAGGTCATCCCCCGAGAAGTCTCACTGTCACTGACCATGACCAGAAACAACAACTTCAGTTCCGGGGGGGGGGGGGGGGGA
>MUZC01004603.1:108506-123130 GCA_002072015.1 Radix auricularia | reverse complement strand
CCACGCCCCCCCCCCCCAGGCGTCACTGGTCCCTAAATTCCGTCAGCTGGTCAAGTGTTTAGGCTCTCAGTGGTCACCACTCGACACCAGTTCTATGACCAGTCCGCACATTTGTCCATGAAAAACTCGTTAGTATCATTGACACGAGTCCTGGTACGAGAGATTTTGATAGGGGTGGATGCAGCACATTTAGTTTTATTAAAATGTTTAGTGACAACTGGCAAATAAAAAAACAGGGGAAAAAGACAGCTTAAGAAGATTTTTTTAAACAATACTAGACATATACAGGACATAAGTTCAGCCTTGTCCCCATTAAGGCTCTTTGACTGAAAATGAAGCATGGAACGTGGCCCCAATAATGGTTTTGAAAATATTAGCTTCAACAGGTATCGTCTAAAATTGATGCCGTAAATAACTAGCTACGATTTCATTCATTTTTAAAAACCGATTTTTAGAGCCGTATGAAATTTACAATTTTCAGAATCATTTTTGACATCTTCTTTTCGACCCAAAGATGTATCGGCTACTTTAGGTAGTAGAAATAAGATCCCGAGTCTTAGTCAATGTGAGACATGTCTAATTTAGAAAAGAGAAATATATATATATATATGTATATATAACAACAACAAACTATTAAACCAGTTATTTTGCATATTGGCTTTGTTAAATTACCAACACCTTCAGCCCCCCCCCCACTTGTCTTTTCCCCCGTAATTGAAGACTTTCTGGTAGTGAGATTTTATCGGAAATTGAGAGAGTAATCCAAACATAAATAGACAAAGTATGAAATTTAATATGAGAGATGACGGCTGGTCCACGTCATCGTGGTGTATACATGTCATGTAGCAGACATATTCCTTAAATATCTCATCAGGAATAAGGATAAACAGACAAACAAACAAAACAGTTCCTATACTCAAGAAATTTACGTTTTTAGACTAGTGGTTCTCAAACTTGTTGGTTTCGTGGACATGCAAGAATTTTTCCATTGCACAAAGGACCGGTAACTATTTTCACTGTACTGACGTGGTACCGAAATGTTATTTATTTTATTTGTTTAATTTAATGTGCTTCTCGCCGAAAAATGTATATATTTTATAGGTAATAGTTGCACATAAGGAATTTTAATTATATTTGTCTGTCATTTCTTAACTTCCGAAGACCGTCATAGGATTGCCCACAGACCGACACCTGTCCGCGGACCACTATTTTGAGAAGCACAGTCTTATAGATAGTTCATTATATTAACATAGCTATCCATATTTGCACGCTTTGAATATATATATATAAAATATATATCCCAAAGACAATTAATCGTTTTTTAAAAGAAAAATCTTATCCCCCACTCCCTGTGGTGGGGTTCACTCACCAGTTTACAAAATGTGTCGATATTTCAATACCCAGTTGGCTTTATTTCATTTAAGTCTAAAGACACCGCTCTTTCATGTCCTGCCTAAATTCCTCCCCCATAATACTTTGTTTTATTTAAGAATTTTTAGACTATTTTATTTTTGCATATTAACTAATTTATTTCTTATTAAAAAGTTGTTTGCGTTTAACGTATTACGTATTAATTTCTTAGGTGAAACAAATTAGTCGACTATTTTTTTTTAAACATAAAACCATACACAGTAAAATTTTGAATTTTGGTGTCATCCCCCCCCCCCCCAATCCCTGATGGTATCATCCGGGACGAACCACCCCCCGCTCCCTTATATTAAGGCCACTTGAAGCAATTAGTAGATCAGAAAAATAACCCATCGGTCATTTTTGGTTAAGAAAATATACTTTCTCCCTTTCATAGCGTTAACACGATATAACATATTTTGTAGGATTTCGATAAAATAAATTGTAACTACAACATATCTATCACAATCAAATACATAAAAGTATATTTTGTTTGCAGATTGCAAACCTGCACATCCGCTATACGAAGCGTAACAACACAATTAATGATGAGCTAAAAAAAAAAAAAACCCTTGATGTAAGTACAGAAAATTGACAGGGCTTCTTTTCTGAGCTTAAGATGAAGTCTTTGCAATAAAATGAGGCAAATGAGGCTTCTAATGAATTTTTAAAGATATATTTTCTAATTTATTCACTTCGTTGACGCTTGTAGTTTATTTACCTAACCTTTGTAAAACATAATTTCAAAAATGAAAGAAAATTATCGTAAATAACCAATTAAAAGATGACGGTTTATAAGATATAAATAGTTTTGGAGATTTAAACCAGTGTTAACTACTTGAAGAGCGGGAAAAAATGCGTAATTTGTTTGTTGTTACGGTTAAGTCAATGTGTAAACTGCCACCCCAAAAAATAATATAATTGAAAATATCAAAATTTTAGGCAAAAAGCTTCCAGGATTTTTCCGTACCTGCGATGATTATAATCATCAAGCCATCCAAGTTTATGATTTGAATTGTATCAAAGGGTCTATTGCACCAAATTTTCTATCAGGCATAATTATTATTCAAATACAGTAGGCGTGCTGGATGAAACAACTTCGCCGGCCAGATACGGCCCGTAGGCCGTAGTTTGGCGACCCATGCTAGACTTACTGACCAACGACATACTCTCAAACGTACCAGTACATGAGCCTGTGAAGTTACAAGGTTTGGACTTGGAGATACGTCAATGTCAGGGTCAAGTTTGAAGGTCACATGACTTAAAAACAACCAACTGATTTATTGAGAAGGGTTAGAAAGATCTAGAAAGACAAGGATTTTGTGCGTGTGTGTGTGTGTGGGGGGGGGGGGGTTAGACTCTTGCCGCCTAATATTTTGGACAGAGTTTTTCTCTCCAATCAATAAAGAGTGGCGTACCCAGCATGAGAATACGTTCGTATCTTATAAGTCATGTTATGATAAATTGTATGATGGGTGCATTTCTCGTTTTGAGCAACTACACAGCAAATACGCGATTATGTTACTATGTTAAAGTTGTAGGGCCGGGCTAAAGAAGAAGAACCTGGTGTTTAAAGTTCATAAGTCCCAAGAAACTCTTAAATGTTACACACACTCCTTCTGTACAGACGATTATTGCGTCCTACGTTTATCTAGTGTTTGTGCTTACTCCCCTATTCTTATTAGACTTTTAAATGATGATAAAGTGTTGGCTTTCCTGGTTTCTTCAGGCAACCCATTCCACGCCCGAATACCGAACGGGAAGAAAGAAAACTTGTATGTGTTTGTTCTTGCATACGGAATAAGAAAGATGTTTTTATCCTTATGTCTATCTGAGGGTTGTATTAAGTTATCTTTGTGTTGTATTCCTAAATTAGAATTAATTGCTTTATGTATAATTACTATTTTTCTACTTTACTCTCGGCTCTTCTATCCTCTAGTGTTTCAATGTTGTATGATTTAACTAATGGTGTTACTCTTGTCAGATTTGAATATTCTCCAGGAGTGAATCTGGCAGCTCTTTTTTGAATTTGTTCTAGTTTATCAATATTTTTGGTGGATGGGTCCCAAACAGAAAATGCATATAATTCTAGTAAAGGTCTCCCCAGAGTGATGTAGCATTTAAGTTTTATATTTTTTATCACATATAATTGGTTACTAAAAAACCCTTTAATAATAGGTAACTTCCAAATAGTCTACTATAACCTACGACCTTGATATTTTACGATCCTGACATATAAACAATTATAGCTGTTGATATTTAACTTAAAGCTGCTATGTTTTCTATACCACTTCACGGCTCTGTTACCTGGCACACTTCATTTAAACTGAAGTGGTCAAATGATTGATTGCAATAATCAATGTAATATTCCCTAAAATTAGCCTTGTCACCAGATCGGTTCAGCATCGTCTCTCGGCGATTTATCTTGGTATTAACGCTCATGTATGATAACGTGATAACTCTTTATCCCATTGACCTACTGACACTTAAGCGGATTAATTTCCCTCCGCCAGCCCCAGTGTCACTATCGGGTGTCACCATATGGTGTGTCGCAGTGACTTCTACTGACGGTGATCGATAGAACAATGCTATGGAGATCAATAAGGAATCTATCAGCACTGGACTGATACGTTAGTGGCTGTTGAATAGACCGACCTTGCAGTTGTTGTTGTTTTTTAATTACGTATAAGTATAAGAGCTGTACAATTTATCACTACGGGGATGTCTCTTAGTATTATGAGATTTAGTGGCATTTTCTGCTTCCCTAACGGCGTTTTCACAGCGCGTGAAGCTAAAAGATGAATTTTTATTTCAACTATGTGAAACTACAATATGATGTTTTATCAAAATAATTTCACTAGAATTATGAATTCCGTTTGAATTTCTGTATGTTTTTTTTTTTTTTAAAGTCTAAAATATTATTATTTGCTTGTTTGGAATGGGAGCAATGTCAAGGGAGTTAATGCTAAGCTTGCGCCTGGTGTTGTCTCAAATGGGATGGGAAGGCAAAAAGAGAGGGGGATTGTAAAGGGTGGGGAGATGAAGAACGCCCATGAGAGATGCGACGCCCTCAGATGATTTGGAGAAATCAAATAATCCAAATAAGGGAGCTAAGGGGGAGATTGTTTTTAAACGTGGTTAGTAGCCTGCTAAGAACGAAAACATGGCCTCGAGGAGGGGTGGAGAAACATTGAACTGAGGCAACACATCACGTGTGAGGTTGTATCTGTTCACCATGCACGAAGACGATATATATATATATATATATATATATATATATCACGTAAGAGGTTGCATTTGTCCAAAGATTAGATAATATTATATATATATATATCGATTGAGAATATAAGAGGTTAAATTTCTAAAGAAAACATTGCTAACAATTACATTTCTCCTGTAGCACTGTCTTAGGTACCCGGAAAATTTAAATCTCAGTAGTTCTAAATTCTAAGGTATTAATATTATTTTTTTAAATTTCACTTTGTGAATCGTTTTTCTTTTAAAATCCGTAAAATTTCACGTCAAAGTCAATATGTTGAGAGTACTCCTTTCACATAACATCGTAGTACAGAAATCACCATTAAAAAAAACAACAACAACAAACAAACAAAACAACGTAAGTAATCTAATATTTAATTAAATTATATTCAATGTAACTGATAGTAAAAATTAAAATACATATCCTACAATATCCATCAACACCAATAGAACACAACCCTTGTAATACGTTTCTCAGCAGCTTTCGTAAACTCGATTTTAGCCACTCTCTGCGTCACCGATGGTTTGTTTCATTAATTAGTAATTGGACTTTCCCATTTAACCATTTGAATAATAGCTTTAAAAACTTCTATTCAGATGAGTTTCAACTTCCGTTGTGTGCAATTTGGAAAGGATTAGACCATGTTTAATGTTTTTTGTTCTTGTTTTTCTTTTTTTCAGTCAAATTTTTTTGTAACCCCCCCGCTCCCCCCCCCCCCCAAAAAAAAAAAAAACAACAAAAAAAAACAACAAACAAACAGTTGATCGAAATGGCTTTATTGAGTACTAATCCTAGTTGTTGTTGTTGAGCCTTCTCGTTCACCGATCATCGTCGGCGTCTGCACTTCCTCCTAGCACATAGGGCACCTAGAAGAGACCTCCAGGCATCTCTATCCTGGGCCAGTTTCTCAAGGATCTTACATCCATGGCCAATTCTTTCTAATCATAGTACTAATATATTATTTTTTCGATCTATGACTGATGATTAAGCAAATATATAGATTTGAATGGACAAATAAATTTCAAATGACGATAAATTTGAAGACTGGGATTATGAAAATTTACAAATTTATTTTTGAATTTAAAATAAAAATTGGAATGCGTCAAGGGAAAAGATTCATAACTTTATTTCTGGGAGCTCCTGCAATACAACTTTCCAGTTGTCTTGGATATTTATATAATAAGTATTAATAAGATTCATTTGTTAGAAATATGAACTTGATTGGATTATTGTTACTTGATTAATGGGCTGGTGAGTAAAGACAATTTATTTTCTCCTTTTATTTTTCATAAACATGCAATAATATCCCTAAAGGTTTTTTGTTTTTTTTAGAGGGGGGCAATATAGTCTCACTTTTTAATAGTAGAAACATATTTCTTTTTCAATTACCTAAATTTTTATATGCAGCATGATATAGTTTTGATAAATACTAAAGCCGAGTTTTTCCGTTTAAAATCATCACGTGCAATGGATTTTTTTTTTTAACCTAAAATTTTACTGCGTACCCTTTAAAAAATAGGGACGTATTGAATGGGTAATTTAAGCAGCGGGTGTTTGCCATGTCTGAGTAAATTAGATACAAAATTTTTGAAACAGGTACTGGCTACTTAAAGCTCTTATTACATAACGGTCTATTTCATGTTTAAGATATTTCTCACTACCGTCTTGCCTCTGGTCATGTTTCCGCACGTGCAAAAGAGGCCACGATCTTTTGTTTCCAGAAAGTGAAAAGGGTCTTCTCAAGTTCCCCACATCGCACAACCCCCACCCCCCTCCAAACAACACCAAAACAATGAACAAGATATTGGTCATAACACAGCTATGAAGAACTCCCACACTCTTAAAGAACCCCCCCCCCCGGGGCAGCCTTATTTCCTCGCTTAGCCAAATATTAAAAGAATTTGAGAGTTTGGTTTTTAAAAAAATCATTCGGGGGGAAAAAAAGGGGAAAACAAATTCATCTAGAGAGCCATCTTTGCCAAGAAAACACAGAGGCATTGAGCTTAAGGTTTGAACTGGTCCATTTAGTCTCAACGTGCGCGCTGTGTACGAACCTTTTCATCAAGGCTCTCTTCAAGTTTTGCAATGAGAGAAAGAAAACAAATCTGTCCGGCCCGACTCCATCCCAGGGCCTCGGGGTGTGTCGTCTCCCCTTCTCTACGGCCACGCCAAAATTCTTTTGATGGGCCTCCACTTGTCTATGGGCCGAGAAAGTCTTGGGTTTTTTTATTTTCTTTTTGAGGACGAGACCACCTAAAATACCGGAAAGTAACATAATTTACTCTAATAGTCAGTTTACCCTCGGGTTTATGAATAGGAAGAACAAGTTGTTTTGCTGTTAAATTTGCACGACTTGTGCTGTTAGGGTTATAGGGTTAGAGACCTGTTTCCTCAGACTGCTGACTTTTTGGTGTATTGTTCATGACTTTAAGATTAACACACTAAAAATCTCAGATAATTTTTATGTACTGGCCTTCGTTCTCTTCTATTGGTATAACTTAATACTTTATTGAGCTGATTAGATGCTCACACATGATGCTTTGTGTCACCTGCTATGGAAGAAGTTAAGGTTCAATTAAAGCCTACTGAGATATTATTATGTCTGGTGGTTCTCGATAGACATCATGCTTTTTGTTGTTTCGCCGGGAAATGACAAATGTATGTATTACTCAAACTTCGATAGATTATCAGGAAACAAAAATAATGGATATTTTATAATCTTTTCTATCACAGGCACCACTTCAATATAGAGGACAATTGCGTCCTACGTTTAACCAGGGTTTTTGACTAGTGAGCGTTTGTACTAGAGTTTTAAAGGATAATAGAATGTTTGTTTTCCTGGTTTAGTCAGGCAACCAAATACACGTCTGAGTTCCAGACGCGAAGAACCAGACTTTGTGTGTTTGCTTGCGTAATAGGAAAAGTGTTTTACGACTATGTCAATCTGGGGGTTGTATTAGATTATCTTTATGTTATATTTCTCATATTACAATAAATTCAAGGAACTGACCGACAATAGACACATAATCATAATGGGCACTTAAAGTAAGCCGACAATAATTATCACTAAAAAAAACTCTTCAAAATGAAATGACGCAAAATATTGGACAATGTATGATACATTTTTTTTAAAAAATGAGTCGTATCCGCTCCTTAAAGTGTGATGTTATTGATTTTCTAAATGGCTCACTGGCATATAGAGTGCGTATTTTAATATCGATCAACATGATAACACCCTGCCACCCCCCTACCCATAGTGTGTAAAAATTTCCTTCTTATTTCAGTTAAGTAACATACTGAAGGAATATAAGAGTAAATGTACACAGAGTTCGATATTTCTCTAATGTACCTTAGACGCTCCGGGTAGTGTCTTCTGTTGGAAATCACAAAGGAAAGCTTTTAAAAAACATGTCCTTATCCACGCATACATCGAAGTAGTCATGTTTGTACATTACTGGAACAAAGGCCTAGGATGAGAGAACTCAAAGAAAAAGATATCAATTTCCTAGGGTGAAAATGCGCTATCGATAGTGGTCGCATCATATCTAAAGATGACGGAGGCTTCTAGAGTCGATATTACTAATGGATTCTTAGGTTTTCTTAGTTGACTAGGAAGTTGAGGACTTTTGGATTTTAAATTTTTTTAAAAATTCACTGCCTTTTTTCGCCGTATACTATGATACTATTTTTATTCCAACATGTAAAGAAAGACGGTTGCAAAGGGCCTAAAGATTGTGCAAATTGATGAACATTGACATAATAATTACATGTTTAAGAGGTAAGACTGTAAGACATGTCAGAATATAAAATATAAACATGGCCCTCATATAAGGGAGATAATGTGGACAAGAGGATGTCCTTAAGTCGAAGTTGTCCTCAAAAAGGGGATCTACATTTTTTCACTCATCATAGCAAATTGAAGCCTAAAAATGACGTTTTAGTATTTAAAAGACGATTCCTAAAATGCTACAGGAAAAACACTCATTTGATTAGGATTCAAGGTGATTATAATAGTGTATTATATTAGCATGCTATTTCTCTATTTTTTTATCCTGGCAAAAAAAGTTTTCTTGATACTGTTGTTATTTAAAAAATAATACGTAAGTGTAATAAAATTGTAAAAAGAACAGAAAGTAAAAAAAAAAATGTTTAGTCAAAGCACGGGACCCTGAAAAGCGCGGGGCCCAATGCGGTTGCCCCGTTCGCCTTGCCCTCAGGCCGGCCCTGCATTAGCCATTTGTTTCCTACCATGGGAAAATACAAAGTTAAAATTCTACATCCTCACAAAGAAATAAGCAGCAGGGACCACGACCCCAATCGAGTCAAGGCAAGGAAGTCGCCGTGGACGGAACAAAACATATGTATTAGCTGAACGGCTGCGTCTCAATACGCCACGGTTGCAACAACACGGGGCCGAACGCCGTCCGTTCAAGTCGTCGAAGGCCGGCAAAGAAAGAGCCCTTACCGGGAGATGCCCTCATCAATGGGCTGAGAATTGATCATCCGTGAAATGTGACATACAGCATGCCGCATACACACCACACCGCCAAAGAATTGTGATGGAAGCTTCGAGTCTAAATGTCCACGTGAGTGGTGGGACGAACGACGGGTTGGCGCGAGCCAGTGGCAATGTCACGTGGGGGTACCTCCCCCACCCCCACCCCCCGCCCCGTCAGGTGTCATCAGGTGCTCACATTTGACCCGAGGCTGAAATCGAAGGAGATGAAGAATAATATTCAGCTTTTGAGACATGCACGACCGGCACTGCTCTCATTCGGAATAATAGCTGCTTTCTTCTAGGTCCCGAAGTCGGAACCCGGGGGTTTCTGTACCCCGGTATTTCTAAGGCCTTCTCTTGGCTAGGTTGTCGCTCTTGGGGTTGGGTGGTGTACGGACGGATGTGGGGGGTTAAAGGTGCGCATCAATCAAAATCAGATTAGCGACTTCGCTATCGTAAATGGGGCGTGACACATTTGGGAAAGTTTGTGCTCGTCAACTCACACGGGTCATCTGGAAATGTGAGTTTGAAAAAGTTTATAGCTTCATTGTTACTTATTAATATTGATTAAAACTTTTTTAAAAGGAAAGAAATGAAACCGGAAAGCCAAATAATATGGTAGTGACTAAAAAGAATTGTTCGATTATTCTGGAAATAATTAATCGATTAATTTCAATTAATCGCAGTTTAAAACGCATTAATTATATTTTATGGAGATTCCGGTAAGTCGCGATTCTTTAGTTCACGAAATCGGTTAATTCTATGGTTCCAAAATTTTTGTGACGTGACACAGCAATGAAGAAAAACCTTTTGATTTACTATGCACACCTAAATAAATAATAATAAAACGAGGGAAAAGCATGTAAGTGTAAGTAACTAAAAATATAAATTATTAATAAATTGAAAAAATAGTATACATATCTTCTTAAATATTATTCGATTTTTAATCGATCAAATTTATTTTATTCGATCACAAATTTTAACCACTAAATAATCATTAAATTCCGTAGCCCTAAAATATACCAACAGTTTTAGATGCACACAGTGAAACAGGAACGCACCACTAAAAACTAAAAATATTTTATTCTTTTAACCAAACGGAAAAAAATGTGTTAATTAAAGTTATATAAAAAAATATTTAAAAAAACAAAAACAAAAAAAAACTCAATTAATTCCCGTTCATATTTCACTAATTACAGATTAGAGTGATAATGATACCTTCCCTATCGTTACAGGCATTTTAATGTATTGTTTAAAGATCTTATCTTATCTTAGATATACAGACGCTCCTTCTATGCAGAAGATAATTGCGTCCACAGACCATGAGAGATGATCTGTTGGCAAGTGATGCAGCGGTCACAGGCCACAGCTATAGGGGTTCCACGCATTACCCCAGCCGCCTAACTATTGTCTAGTTAGGTACCCATTCGGAGCTGGGTGACTCGGGGACTCCTCAGGCCGCGAGAACAAATCCTCACCTTCGTGTGGATTCGAACCCGTGACCATCGGTATGACAGTCGAGAGCGCTACCTCTCGACCACCACGTCCCACAGATATTAGTAGTTTGACTCTTGTATTATTATTTTCTTACTTAGAGCAAGGAATCCATAGATGCAATACAACGCTAATGCTCGAAGGCCGTTGTGGCTCCGATATTCAGCAATATCGACCCAGAGAAATCACCTCCCGAGGTCAGCAGCCGATCGATAAACGAACGCCAACATTAGCCTCAGAGATCGTGGCGGTCACTTCCAAATTGACCGGTCTCAAATAAGTAGAACGGACAACTTAGCATTATCTGGTCGGTCCACATTGGTCGGGCCACGTCTTATCATCCCGGAATATTGATATTTATGAATCAATGATGGGCTACCGTGAGGCGGTCTTGGGATGAATTGATCAAATATATCCACAGAGGACAGCCAGCGCCCATCAAATGTTGATACACTTTAGGGGGGCAAAAATAAGAAGGTAGTGGGGGAGGGGACGGTTGGGAACCATAGCATGACGTTCAGGATGCCCCTGGTTTGCATGGTTTAAGAATCATTGATAGATTGTACTGTAATAGGTTGTTGAAGTCAGTGGCGTCGCTAGGGGGATGCGGTGCGGGCGGGCCGCCCCGGGTGACACCATCAGGGGTTTGACACCATACTGTAAAATTCTATATATTCCCGTTATTTGGCACTGGAAAACTCGGAGGAATTCTATGGGTTAAATCGTGAGGGGGTGACACCATGAGCTACCGCCCCGGGTGACACCATGAGCTAGTGACGCCTCTGGTTGAAGTATAATAATATGATGATGCTGAAGAACAAAATGGCTTAGTTCAGTACTATTTGACATTGTAATACCACTAAATGGGAGTGCATTTCTACTTGATAGCGTCGTTATGGTACTAAATGGCTCCTATATATCTTCATATCTCGCAGATACAACAGCATTTTACAGAAATATCGCAAACACAGAAGCCAGGAAAAATCTAAAAAATTGATTGTAGGCTATAGGCTATCAACATATTATCTGTAACATGTATACGAAAGAAGAAGAACTCTGCAGAATTGTTATCAAAGAGATGGTACGATATTACTTGCAAACTTGTCGTATGATCATTTATTAACCAAATGTTTGATACTTGCCTTCTACAGCCACTTCTTCTAGGTCTCATAGAATAAAAATATGTGTTTTTATTCGTGCGTCTGTCTCTGTGTGTGTCTTCGTGTGCGTATGTATGTTTGAGATAAATATTTTCTCTATGTACGTACATTTGTGTTTTAATGATACAGTTATCATTTGTTACTGTTGTTTTTAAAGATATATGAAAGAGTGACCGTGAATTTAAAGAGCGTGCAACAGTGTTTTACCTGATGACAAAGCTGCTCTGGTAAAGTTGTGACTAGTAACGTTAGATCCAGACTTTACTGCGTGAGGTATTACTTGCATGTCATATTCATTAGAGTTAATGAAGCATACAGTTATTATTTTACCCTGTCCTACATCCACCTCCCTCGTCCCCTGCCCCGCCACGAAGATTGGGATGAATGTTCATGCTTCCTGCGGTCGGTGTCTTCCCTAATTATCTCCATCAAAATATTTTCCTACGGTCTAGACGTGGCATGAGGCTGACAGTAGTAGAGACACGGTCGTTGGAGGCACGTTTCGGGGCGGATCTTCTGTCTAATACGGCAGGAGATGGGAGCTGGGTGGGGGGTGGGGTCCCATGTCCCTGCAAGTACTTTGTGTTTTGTGTGTGGGGAGGGGGGTAAATAAAGAATTAGAAGGACATACAATTAACTCATTATATTAAAGAAGATACTTGTGGCTCTGGTAATATTCTGACAGTCTATTGCCTCCTGTTCTCAAACCTACATTCACTAATACCCCGGTGTACCGTCTTCACGAACGTATATAAAAAAAAACCCGACCTCTTACAGGAGACCTAATTATCAGGGTACTGATCTTGATCTTTAATACATTCCAGTGGAAGAAGACGTTTATTACATTGTTTATTGTCTAAGTTTAATTCAATATAAATTTAGCTAGAGTTTAGTCATTTATACATTTTCTTACTTAAAGAAAATGTATGGTTACCTAACAATAAATAAGTCATCAATGCGTTGAATTTCGGTAAGAAATGGACAAGTCATATTGCGAACCAGCGTTATTGGTCTGTGGGATCTACGTCTTCAGGGAGCCTAATTCCCCAGAAGCTTTGAGCTTTGCTATAATTAACTCAATGAATTTTCTCATATTCCTGGAATCCAGCTGTTTATATAAGATAGCAAACACGAAGATAGTCACGACCTGAGTGTTTTTGATCACCCTGAGAAATTTGCCCAGTTGATAAGTGAGTGACACACTCGCCAGCCGCACTCTGTGAGTCTCTGAACGCCCTCGTTTGTAGCGATTGAAGTGAGCGTTTATCTCAGTGTTGGAAGGCTCCAAGTGTCCTTTGCATTTCTAGTCTTTACACGTCTCAGCGATGATGATTGTACTCTTAAAAAAAAAACAAGTTCCACAACCCTGGCATGGCATAATGTGAGATATATATGTAAATGGCATCTGTTATAGATAAAAATATGCCAGATGGCACCAGTCTAGGTAAAGATGCCGTATACCATTGAGAGGACTGGTGTATTTTGGTTGGAAACTGGGACAATTATTCACAAACCTATGTAAACTTTGGTTTCAAATAACTTGAGTCTCATCTGTGGCGAACGCCATATTTAAAAAATAAACACATTATAGGCATATCTCAACTCTCTTAGTTACTAAACATGAACTAATTCATGTTCGCAATTACGACGCTCTGTTTTAAATAAGTCCATCGTAAAAATCGTATTATATTTAGAGTAGTGGAGAATTTGAATGCGATGAAAAATCTAGTAATTATATTTATAACCAATGAAACTAAATAACCCATAAAAATAAATGTAAGACAGCAATAAAACATTTTTTTAATCTAATATCATAGATTAGATCAAAGATTCCAAACACTGAATCTTTAATCATTAAAAGAGGTAATATTTTTTAATTTATGACGATGCAATATGTGTCATTACAATCGCATTTAATAATAATTGTAGTAATTTATTTTGTGCACTATCCCAGCAAACACCTTGGCTCACGGCGCCTCCAATAAAAATAGTATTTGATGGATTTACATAAAAATATATCAAAACAAATTTGAAAATTTGAAGCTGGGAAACCTAAGTACATCTACAATCATTAGTGCATAACTTTTCATAAGTAATATTATTCACCTTGACAATATAGTTTCATATATAGTTGAAAGTATAAAAAACGAGGCCCAACAGGCCCACGGTAATTTAAAACTATACCTACTCACCTCATTAACATATCCTCTCTATTCACGTCCCCAGTGGGAACGTCAATGTTTGGTCCTAACGGTCCCTGTTCGTGTCGGGAATAAGGAAATGGGAAATTCGTGTTAATGTAAAAATCCCTCATCCTAACAGAACTCTATTATAATGGTTGGGTATAATGCGAAAAAATATATATCTTAAACATCTTAAAATCCTCCGGCGCTGATAAGTAACTGTTAACAGATGTTGTAATCTCCAGTTGGCGATCGTTAGAGTTTTCAAATCCCTTTTCTGGCACCTAATTTGTTGTTATCATTTATTTATAGTAAAACTCTACTCTTTTTTCACCCGAGCCCTATAAACACTCAATAAAACCAAATTTTTTTGTAGTGTCAGTGAAGAGCCCGGCCTCCCCCTCCCCACCTCTCAAAGCAGCATAAAAAGATATGCTAACCTCCAGGGCAATCTCGCAAGACGATTTTATCGCCAGCATTAGAGCTCGCCAAATTACCCGCCTTCAATTTCTGGCCTGGTCGGATATAGCGTCGTTTGCTCTATCGTGGCTCTTTATCGGCTCGACGTTTGACCGTTTGCACATCCGAGGCCGCTATCGAGAAACTGCATGTTCCAGATCTAT
>MUZC01004603.1:72651-83740 GCA_002072015.1 Radix auricularia | reverse complement strand
TATATATCCGGCATCCTTCCGTCTCGCGAGACGATGGTGCATCACCGTTGGGTTGGGTTGCATTTCCTCGAGTGACTGTGCAGTCCTATCCTTGAGTGACAGTCTTTGCCACAGTTTTTACACACGAGTTCTGTGCTTCCAAATGTTTTGGCCTTTCTCCTAGCTCTTCTGTCTGCAGCCTCCTCCATTCTTCGCTCCTCGGCTACTATGACGCCCTCTTTGACAACTGTGCGCCACGTAGATCGGTCTTCTGCCTTACACTCCCAGTCACTTGTATGTATTTTGGCTGCTTTCATGTCCCTTTGACAGACATCTTTAAATCGCAAGCGTGGGCGACCTGTTTTCCTCTTTCCTGAAGCAAGTTCACCATATAGGAGGTCCTTCGGGATGCGGCCGGGGCTCATTCTTTTGACATGTCCTAGCCACCTCAGGCGTCTTTCACTAAGAATTGAGAACATGCTTTGGGTATTGGCACGCGTTAGTACCTCACTATTAGGCACTTTTTCTTGCCATTTAATACCAAGGATGTGGCGCAAGCATCTCAAATGGAAGCTGTTAAGCTTACGCTCTTGTGATGTATAAGTGGTCCATGTCTCGCTCCCATATAGTAGTGTACTGATGACACAGGCTCGATAGACGCACAGTTTGGTTTTCTCCGTTAGCTTGGTGTTTTGCCAGACCCGCTTATTTAGTTTAGCCATTGTTGCGGCTGCCTTGCCAATTCTGCTGTTTATTTCTTCTTCAATGGACAGTGTATTGGAGACCTTGGATCCCAAGTAGGTGAAGCTGTCCACAACCTCCAAGTTTTCATTATCGATATTTATGGTAGGAGGAGGTCGAGTGTCTTGGGCCATGATGTTTGTCTTTTTCAAGCTGATTTGCAGACCAAATTCTTTGCAGGCATTGGAGAAGCTTGACACGAGTTGTTGCAAACCAGATTCTGTATGTGCTGTTAGTGCCGCATCATCCGCAAATAGTAGCTCTCGAATTAGGACATCCGTCGTTTTGGTCTTGGCTCGGAGGCGGGCAGTGTTGAAAAGTCCTCCATCAGCTCTGGTATGTAACCAGATTCCCTCACTGCTATCCTTGAATGCGTATCGAAGAAGTACAGAGAAGAATATTGCGAAGAGTGTTGGTGCGAGTACACAACCTTGTTTAACTCCGCTGCTGACAGGGAAGGCCTCTGACTTAGCTCCATCGAACTGTACTGTGCCAAGCATATTTTCATGGAACTGTCTGATGATGGCAAGTAGGTGAGGGGGACATCCAATTTTTGCCAGTATTTGGAATAGCCCGTTGCGACTGACTAAGTCGAAGGCTTTTGTAAGGTCCACAAATGCAATGTATAGTGGCATCTGCTGCTCTCTGCATTTTTCCTGGAGCTGTCGTATGGAGAACACCATGTCTATGGTAGACCGACCGGACCGGAAACCACACTGAGATTCTGGATAGACGCGGGATGCTAGGCTTTGTAAACGTTTTAGTATAACGCGGGCAAAGGTCTTTCCTACAATACTAAGGAGTGAAATGCCGCGATAATTATTGCAATCACTCCTATCACCTTTGTTTTTATATAGTGTCACTATATTTGCATCCTTTAGGTCTTGGGGGATGTAGCCCTGTTCCCAGCAGAGGGACAGAATCTCGTGCAATGGTTGGAGTAAAGCTGTCTTGCCACTCTTTAGAACCTCTGGTGGTATTCCATCATTCCCAGGCGCTTTTCCACAAGCTAGACTGTCAATTGCTTTGCTCAGCTCTTCCTGTGTGGGCACGACATCAAGTTCTTCCATGAGTGGCATATCTGGGATGTCATCTAGAGCGGTGCTGGAGACTGTGGTAACTGTTGAATACAATTCCAGATAATGCTCAACCCACCGTTTTAGCTGTGCTGCCTGGTCTTGAATAATTTCTCCATTTTTGGACTTTAGGGGAGCAGCTTTTGACGTCAAGGGGCCCGTTGCCTTTTTGATGTTTTCGTACATGACTTTTGCATTGCCCATGTCTGCAGCTGATTGTATACTGGAACAGAGCTTAAGCCAGTAGGTATTGACACATTTACGTGCAACCTTTTGGGCAAGTGACTTAGCTGTTTTTAAAGCATGCAAATTGTCAGGTGTAGGCTTTTCCTTGTAAGCCATAAGAGCTTTCCTTTTTGCTTCAGTGACGGGTTTCATCTCGTCCCAATGTTCATCAAACCAGTCCGTGTTTTTGTGAGATTTTTTGCCAAAGGCTTGTATTGCGGATGTATAGATTGTGTCTCTCAGTTGCGTCCATTTGGAGTCAATGGTGACGCATGGGGACATACTACAACTACTACTGCTACTACCACCACTACTACTACTACTACTACTACTACTACTACTACTACTACTACTACTTCTACTACTACTACTACTACTACTACTACTACCACTACTACTTCTACTACTACTACTACTACTACTGCTACTACTACTACTACTACTACTACTACTACTACTTCTTCTTCTACTACTACTACTACTACTACTACTACTACTACTATTACTACTACTACTACTACTACTACTTCTACTACTGCTACTACTACTACTACTATTACCACTATTCCTAAAACTAACACTACTACTTCCATGTTACTACTACTACTACTACTACTATTACTATTATTATTGTTAAATTTTTATAATGAGGATTTGTTTTTAATAATATTTAATAACTTTTTTAAAATCAGTATTTCAATTAAAATCATAAAGATCACGTTCAATTATACGGATGATTCCAGATTTGCGCTACCTGGTTGAAACATTTCAACAGATCAGTCATGATAACAAAATCATTCTTTCTAAACAAGCATGAGAAGCATATTTATATTTTACTTCGTATTTTGGAGATACTAAGATAATTTTCACGTACGGTTCTTCTTAGGGCTGGTACTGATTTTAAAAAAAAGAGTCCGATTAATCGAGAGAAAAATGTAATCGATTAATCTATTAATTTCGATTAATTATAATTTTTATAACGCATATGTAGATCCCGTTAAGTCGCGAGTCATTTATTTCGTGAAATCGGTTAAGTCGCGGTAATTCCATGGCTTTCAAGTTTTGTGACGCAACACAGCAAATTCTCTCTGCTATGCAAGAAATAAGGAAGAAAATCCTTTCTGTTCACGTATGCATGTCTAAATAAATAATAATAATACAAAAGAAAAGTATGTAAGTAACAAAAATATAAATTATTATTAATAAATTATGAAACAAATAGGAATAATTTCTTAATTTTTAATCGATCAAATTAATTTTTGACGATTATTCGATTAATTAATCGTTAATTTCCGCAGACCTAGTCACTCGACAAATTAGAAAAAAAAATGTCTTTTAAACACACACACAGATAGACATATATGAAACGCAATTTGTTATTTACTTCTCTCATTACCAACAATTATCTATCTTATCTTATCTTATATGTTACAGACGCTCATTCTGTACAGAAGATTATTGCGTCCTACGTTTTTTTGTGTGTGTGTTTAGTCCTGTATTCTTACTAGAGTTTTAAAAGATGATAAAGTGGTGGCTTTCCTGGTTTCTTCAGGCAACCCATTCCACGCCCGAATACCGGACGGAAAGAAAGAAAACTTTATGTGTTTGTTCTTGCATATGGAATAAGAAAGGTGTTTTTAACTTTATGTCTATTTGAGGGTTGTATTAGGTTATCTTTGTGTTGTATTTCTAAATTAGAATTAATTGCCTTATGTATAATTACTAATTTACTCTTGGTTCTTCTATCCTCTAGTGTTTCAAGGTTTAATGATTTAACTAACGGTGTTACTCTTGTCAGTTTTGAATATTCTCCAGTAATGAATCTGGCAACTCTTTTTTGGATTTGTTCTAACTTATCAATATTTTCTTTGGTGGATGGGTCCCATACAGAAGATGCATATTCTAGTATAGGTCTCACCAGGGTGAGGTAGCATTTTAGTTTTATATCTTTGTTACATTTGTAAAAGTTTCTTTTTATAAAGCCTAAGGTTTTCTTTGATTTTTTAATAACTTCATTGACATGGGGATTCCAAGATAGTTTCTCATTTATTATGACTCCTAAGTATTTCGCATCTTTAGTTTGGGTTAGTTCTTTTCCATGAATGAAATATTTTAAATTTATTTGTTTCTTTTTCTTTGTTACTCTCAGCAGTTGACATTTTTCTGGGTGGAAGGACATACTCCAGTTAGTTTCCCATTTTATTAATTCATCTAAGTCTTTTTGTAAAATTTTGCTATCTTGTTCTGACTTGATTGTTCTATAGATTATACAATCATCAGCAAATAACCTAACTTTAGTTCCTGTTGAGATATTGTTGGGTAAGTCATTTATATAAATTAAAAATAGTAAGGGACCTAGGACAGTTCCTTGTGGAACTCCTGAGTTAACCTTTTGCTTCCTTTTCAACGGTCATTGTAGCCAGCATTAGTTAAGAACGCCATAGTGATGCAGATGGACAACTTAAACTTAAATAAAAACAGGAAGGCATGCCAGCCAATCCCAGACACCAAACTCAACCGGTGTGTAGTGTAGTCGACAGTTGAGATGGGCCCAGTACCGTAATATTCCCACGAGTGGCAACCCCAAACATTGCACTGGCCACTAAGTAGCGAGCAATTGTCAAGAGAAGAGCACCGCGGAGTGAGAATGTTGTGTCAATATTTGTTAAGGCCCCTGTATGTGGGGGCGGGGGGAAGCGAGATGGGGGCCATGAGAAAAAAAAACATCTTGAGACAATACCGAAGACCATTCCTGACCGCGGCGATCGGAAGAGCGCTGACCTCCCTCCTCGGCCGTTCACGGCTGTTGTGGATTACCCCGATGTTGTCTCGTGAGCTACTTACATCTGTTGATGAATTGCAGCTAACAAGTGCGACAGCTGGCGTTGGCGTTAACTGCTTTACAGTTGAAACTTTCAAGTCCGACTAGTTATAACAGGTCGCTCAAACTGTTATCTATGTTCTTCTTCTTCTTCTTATTTATTTATTTGCGATTTTTCTTCTTCTTCTGTTTTTTCCTTGATCATAAAAATTATAAATTTATTGATGGACATAAATTGGGATATATATTATTAACTTAGAGATGACCTTCCTAGATTAGCGGGAGTGGGGAATGGGAAGGGGGACATTCCCCTCCCGAACCTCTAGACAGTGATTTCATTTTCGGTAACTATCAAAATTTAATGATTTGAAGTCATTTATATCAGAAGATTTATTTAAATTATTCAGCAACATTTGATTAATAGCTGAACAGCCCCCCTCCCCCAACACCACCAGGTCCCACTGTTTAAATAAACATTATCTTCGTTCTTAGCACGGAACAATACTGAAAATCTACGCTAAAACTTATTTCATAAATTTGACAAGGTATCAAACATTCGAATTATGTTGTTTTTCTGTTGGTTTGTTATTTTTATTTCCTTTATCTTTATACAAATGAGAATAATTGAAAGTTGCGGGAGTGTTCATTGAATAACGTCAATCGTGCTTTTCAAATAAAGTTTATTTGTATAGCTCTTCAAATTCTTATACAATTTAATTATTATTTGAGCTTTTTTTAAGGGAAAGAAAATGTTGTTTTTTTTTTGGGTTCATGAAGTTTATTTTTTAACATAACAGAGCAAGGCTAGAAATTGAATAAAAATTAATATTTCGTCCCGGCGGTTGTAAAATAAACAGTTATGAAGTCACAGAGATTATTCAGTATAGTGCCGCAATTATTCAGAGTCGTGCATATTATTCAAGTATGGACCTAGCATTTCTCATGTGGGTCGGGTATGTTCATCTAAATGTCCCTATTTGTTCATGGACACTTCGTTGGCACCAGACCGCAGACAAAATGCACTGAAATGATTCTGTTACCACTACCACAAGAGCAGACGTGATATTGTCAGGAGAGACATTTGCTGTGAAAACATTGGCGTCAGTGTCTGGTTGGACCAAAGACAATTATGGCTGGAGAAGTGTTTAGCTTGGAGGGCGCCCCTTAGAGCGGTTGGTGTTTTCTCGCGGTACAACAATTTAGTGTTTAGGGTCGAAGAGGGACCAACAATCACGGTCTCTCAATATTTGTTCAAATAAGCGTTGCGTATTTGTTGAATTTCAGAAGATTTTAACCAGTAAAACATCGGGTGCCGAGCGGCACTGCTTCGGATTTTCCCAATCAAGTTTTATTCTCTGCTTTCGGTCAGCTTAGACGGTTGTTGGGTTTAAAAACATTTGAATTACCAGTACGTGTGTCAGTGTGTTTTCTTTTATCTAGTTGCAATTTCAAATAGTGTCCTAATATTAAAAAAAAAGGTCGGCGACAAATAATTTAGAAGTTAGCTTTATATTCGAACGTACGATTTCATGGAAATGGATTTGTGTTTCATCGTCATGTAAAGATGACAAGTTGTGTCCAATTGATTTGCGTGTCTCAGAAATCATCTATTGATCATGAGGCATACACATTATTTAGAAACAGTCTTTAAACAAATGTGTGCATAAATAAACTGAAACTGTCAAACGGTATTGACAACCGTGTAGATATTAACATTGTAACACAAAATGTATCTAGATTTGAAAGCATGATGTCGGGAAAGTTTCCACCAACACCCTTCTACCGCGGAGCCATACTGTTAGGTTTTTATTAGGGCTGTTATCGATTAAATAAAAAAAAAATCATGTTAAGCCTGGTCCCTATTGGAACTCAGGACGTGTTAGCGCATTTTCGTATTATGTATCAGTACTTATGTTAGATATCAGCATTATGTAGTTATCAGTAATTGTGTTTAGATTTTAGACATATTTTTATGAATTTTCTTGTGTAATGAATATACCTGACATTTTTTTAAATTTAAAAGTCATTTCTTTACATTTAAAAAAAAAATATTTTCTATTTAATCTAACTACAAGTCACCACAAATGATGACGTAAAACTCTCTAAACTTTTACACATATTCTAATGACGTCAACTAAAAAAAAAAACTAATTCTTTTGCACCCTTTCGCACCACTCTTCAATGCTTGAAAAACTGCGTATTCGACTTCCGGCAATGGCGGCCGTTCCCTGCGCCAGTGTTACCTCTCGATTCGCAAAGTTTTTTGGTAGTTTTAACGGGGGTTTTTAACGGATCGAGAAACTGAGTGTTGATGCACAAATGGCAGGTCAGGACATACAAAAAACATATATACATCATGGGTCTAGGACTTATGGATGCTGTGATCAAGGGTGATGACGGACGGACGGACGGACAAAACGGGTGCAATAGCGCATTCGACTTCTCGAAAATGCGCTAATAATCGTTAACTTTTGAAAAATTACCGAATAATTTATCGATAATTTTTTATTAAAGCTAAAAATAAGATTATGACGTCATTAAACTAAAAATTCCAGGGAAGTAACAAAAACAGGCAATTGACATGTTTTAAAAATTTAAATACAATTAGTTCAATATAAAGTCAATGAATTTATAGTTCGATATTGTTAATTAAGTAAAAACAATGTTTAATTTTTTTATCAATCTCCTCATAAAACAGTTTATTTTAAAGTTTACACTTTAAAAATCTTTTTTTTTTTAAATGGAGAAGTTTGTACGTTAAAAAAGCAAACTATTGATAATTATTAATAATTAATTATTAATGTTTAATCGCTACATATGATTTTAATTGCAATTATATTAGTGATTAATCGAGAAATTAATCGATTATTTCCACAGCCCTAGTTATTATACGAAGGATTTAACACAAACTTTTTTTTGTATTAACAAAAGTGCCAAATAATTTCAAATACGTACTGAACTTAAGTTAAAATCAAGTATACTTGAATTTGAGCGACAAACAAATTGTGTAAAGTCTGTGTATGCTCTGAGAAAATAAGCTATGAGATTGTAATTGGTTAAATAAGGGGAAAAAAACACACACACTCATAGTAAAGAAATGAGGCGTGAACTTTTATCTTCCCTTTTGTTTGATTTTCTTAATTCTATCTGCGGCTTTGAGTCTCCAGTTATTGTTATTCCTCAGGATCCGACTCTGTATATAGGCTATAATCGCCGTAGTATAAAAGGGAACACAGGTGTCAAAGCGGATTACTTCCCCTCTTCAAAAAAAGCGATGTTCAAGGGTTGTGTAAATATACAGTTAAAAAATCTGTCCAATTCAGTTGGCTAATAATATCCGGTTTGAAGCTAAGAGCTTCAGGTGCAGAAAAGAGTGTTCCATTTGATTGACGTCACAGTAGACAAAGCAAATGCTTCTGGCTGAGTCTTTCTTTAGTTTGGTTCTTTCATGCATAGGCATCATATAATTTAATTTAATGCATTCTCATGTAAAAAAGGATTGCATTTTGTAGAGATAATGAATTGTATACGCAGAGCACATAAACCTCAAGTGATGAGCCTATTTCTAGCAAGTATTGCCGTGAGTGTGAAGAAAACAGTAGACAATAATGTCAGATGAAGCTTGAAATAAAAATCGCCAAATGTAATGTCAAATGAGAGGTTTTGCTTCATACATTTTGCAGTTAATAAATTGTTTAAAAAAGAATTCAATTTTGGAGTTTCAAGGACGTAGATTGTTGAAGTTGGCCTTTTTATTAATGGAAAGAATCTTTGCAGACTACACGTAACCTTAACGTTTACAATATTCATAGTGTCCCTGTGTGACGTCAGTAGCTGGCAAACAGCATACAGTTAAATCCAGTAGACAATGAACCATATTTTTAAAAACAATTTCCCTCTATTTCTTCAAACAGTACACTCTCTTTTTTACTTATTATTCAAACACTAACTCAAAAACTCATGAACAAATAAATTCAGTTTATTTCCTACTTTCTTTGCTCTAGCTATGGTTACTCTACCAACTTGTTCCCATCTCTAACGCTTGTCCCTAGCTGTGTGCCTTCCTAACTCTGTCTTTATGTGTGTACCTGTGTGTGTCCTCTATTACCCGTCAGACTCCGCCCTCTAATTCTCATTGTCCGAAAGTCAACTTTCAATCATCTTGTACCTCCCCTAGATAAGACGGGGGTAGGTTTGGTTTGACGTAATCTATCTCTGGTCACTAATCCCCTTTCCCTGGTCCGCTGCTTTGACCCGGTCCCAATTGTCGGCTCCTTTCAACTACCATTGCCCGAGTCCAAGCTCCCGCTCAGTTCTCGTCTTTAAAGAATCGACGCGGCTTACTTGCTCTTTCATTCCCAATTCAAGCGAGGTAACATCTGAACGTATCATTTCGCACCTCTGGCCCTCTGGACTCGCCCGTTAGTCCCGCGGCACCTCAAAGGACCAAACATTCTCTAGAGCCATAACCACTCTAAATTCCCAATATATTTCAAATGTCTGGCCAGTCTTTCCGAGTTGGAGCAGCAACTCTTCCTGAACCATAACAGATAGAGTGTTCGGGTCTGTTTAAAATATGTTAAAGAGGTCGCAAGGATGTGGGTCCAAAAAAATTACCGAAAAAGTTTACTGAATTTTGCGGAGGTAAAAAACACACGAAAAATATCAGTATTTTGTCAATTTCTCGCCAACCATAACATTTATCGGGTGAAAACAAATGCCAAACGGTATGTAATATTGTTTAAAACAATTTTGGAGAAGAAATTTTTAAAAATCTCATTTAGTTCGACACCCGCAATTTTAGCAGCAATTTGTAGATAGCAATAATAATTGTTTTCTTTAGTTTTAAGAAGGGGGAGGGGAGTGATTGAACAGACACAAACAGCAGCACAAAGTAATGAAAAATAAAAACAACCCGTAAAAACTTTTGTTTTTCCGCCACCCCCACTGATCAAGAAACGACGGTGAAGTAAATAGAAGCTATTTAAAAAAACAATTAAAACAAAGTTTTTGACTATAAATCCCTTATAAATGAGACAGAACTAAAAGTATCTATACATATAATTCTCCGCATGGTTCAACCATGCCGGACACCAAGCTGACTAGCCCCACCGACCAATCAGCTGGCAAGAAAAGGTAATGCAGAGGGCGTGAGGATCACCGAGACCAAAAAATGCGTTCAATTGAGGTCAATTACTTTGGTCTTTTAGAACAACAGAATAGCATGTTTTTCGTAGTGTAGTGGTTATTACCTTAGCCTAACACGCGGAAGGTCGTAGGTTCAAGCCCCGGCTAAGATATATATTTTTTTAATTTTAAAAAATGTTTGTGTTTGTTCCCGTTCAATTCCAACTTTCTTTTCGAACATGACTTCGCAACACGACTAGAAGCTTTTTTTCTCGACATAACTTCGTGCTCTCCGTTGTTCTCAGCGACAGAAAAGTAGTCATACACTCTCCTCAACAATTAATTTCATAAAATGAATGCTTTAGGCGCCCCCTTTCGCTCTCCAGGCATGCGCAACTATGTGTACCCGCAGCAATGTGTACCTCATCGCTTCTGTGTTCTCAGTCGCTTTGGTTTCTCCTACAGTTGTCTGAGCCACTTTGCCTTTCATTTGTTCTTTTCGATTCCGGCTGTTTTGGTTTGCTAACAGGGCCAAACGTTAAACAAGATATATCTGTATCTCCCAAAACATATTTTCAGTCAAGGACAGTTGTATGTTGCTCTCTCCAGAATTCATTCTTTTCATTCACTCACTGTCATTTGACCAAACTCACCCCATTTGTACAATTGTGTTTTTGAGGAAGTCTTCACCCGTCACTAAATCATTAGCGGCGTATGCTACGACGCCGGTCGGCAAGTTGACTATATTGAACATAATATGCACAGCGCGACAAACATTTACAGACTAAACGTGACTAAACTCCCTTTGCTGTATAACGGGGGGTGGGGGTGGGGGATGTGGTCACCGATGGTTAGACTGAACTCCAGAAAACACGTGAAAACAAAAGACGTCTACCCTACAGTTATATAGAGATCAACTAAAATGCATTTACTTAATTACTGTATATTCGATCTATCTTAAATTTTGAAACAATGCATTGTTAGGTGCCACAAGTCTATGTGCAAAATTTCAGCTTGATAGCATCACGGGAAGTGGGTCGTTTGTGACTCTTGTTTTTCCGACCGACCTACCACGACAGGAGAGAGAGAGAGAGAGAGAGAGAGAGAGAGAGAGAGGGTG
>MUZC01004603.1:35649-65431 GCA_002072015.1 Radix auricularia | reverse complement strand
ATATATATATATATATATAAAATTCATTTTTTAAGTACGAATATTGCTAGGCCAGGCCAACTTGTCTTCAATTGTAAATTCAATTTTTTTTTAAAATTAAACTAAAATAACAACTACAAAATTCCAACTTAATTTCTACAGAAATGTTATAAGTTGCAAGCATTGATTTTTTTTTAAAATTTCATAAACATATATTGCCCTCAGAGGTGAGTATATGTGTCAATCTTCATTTTCGCCAATAATCGGGAAGTCGAATAGGATTTAACTTAGCTCCCTGAAAAGATTTCTTGTCGTCAGACGGGCGGCCGGGCAGGTATACACGTTACGTAATATCGGTCATTAGAAAATAGATCGAGATTGACCAACGTTAGGAACATTTGATGTGACACATTTTTTTCTTTCAAAACGTTAAAGCATCTCAAACAATCGGGATAGGCATTCAGTAGAATTGTATAAATATATATGTAAGTGTGAGTTGTTATGTTTTTTTGTTTTTTTTTTTTTTTTTTTTTTTTAAATGTAACTCTTAATGCACCGTTAAAGCTAAAATCCTTTGATTTTAAGAAACTATCAATTTATTTACAAAGGGAAAAAATAAAATACTGGTTTTCTCACTAAAATTATAAGAATGTAAGTTGAATGTGTCATATGGATCCTAATAATTGTATCTGGACGCCTGCTTCAAGGTTCATAAAATTCCAAGTACACAACAGATAACATGTGCTGTCCCTTACCGAAACATACATATTATTTAATTTTCAATCTTTTTTTTAAAATATGAATTATACAACAGGATTATGGGGTTGGAATAAATGATCCGCCACCAGGGGGGAGAGGTTAAGAGAGGGAGGGCTTTGTAATTAAGTGGCAAACTTGTTAGGGTGTGTTTATGCTGTTCTTATCATTCATGGATGTGTTTATGCTCGTTTAATCATTCATGGGTGTGTTTAAACTCGTCTAATCTTTCATGGATGTGTTTAATCTCGTCTAATCCCAAGTGGAACTAATAGCAGTACTCCACTGTTAACCGTTTGAAAAAAAAAATTAACCTTGATATTTTCAAGGTTTCTCCTTCGTTTGTTATTTTGTTATGCGGGCTCACTATCTAACGCTTTTTTGTATGGGGGGTGGGAGTGGTTGGGGGGTGTTCACTTAAAGCCATGCCCTGGTTCATCACTCTTGTGACATGTCAATGTTTGATCAGCGCCACCTATAGTCGAGTGGATGGTGTACTGATGCTGTCCACAGCGCGCGAACACGACAGCCTGCTTAATACCCACTGAACCCTGGCAAGACGAGATAAAACTTGGGGAAATAAAACATAAATGACAAGAAATAAGATGACTAGACATGACTTCACTTAACCTGAACGACAAAAATTAGATGATAAAACATGACTTGACTAAACCTGAACGACAAAAATTAGATGATAAAACATGACTTGACTAAACCTGAACGACAAAAATTAGATGATAAAATATGACTTGACTAAACCTGAACGACATAAATTAGATGATAAAATATGACTTAACTAAACCAGAACGACATAAATAAGATGACAGATCATGAGATGACCAGACATGGATTTAATTTTTAAAAAACAAAAAAAAACAGAGTAGATAACAAGACAATGGAGGTTTTTTGTATGCATGGCAGAGATAATTAATGATTTTATCTTGTTTTCATCCCTTTACTCTGATATAAGTTATACAACATATAAATTCTGTTGCCTTATAAGTGAAAGATCACAAAGACCCAAAGGATACACGCTATCTTGATGTCTCGTATGCATCTCTGCTCACTTGCTTAAGGTAACAAAACTTAATATAATATAATAAGACTTTCTTGCAGCTAAAAGTAGCCGAGGAGCGCAACCAGTAGCGCTATTCACTCTCACAGGGTCTCTTGTTGAGGTGATATCTTGGGCGATATCCTTTTAGTTAGAGACCGACCGTACATGTTTGGAGGGATGTTCAGTAGCAGTGTCGCACGTTTCTGTTCATGGCCATGCCTTGGTGGGTCCATCTTCTAATCAGTGGTGTGGGTTGTTTCTTAATGGACTCCTCATGGAATACAGCGAGCACGATCTATTTCAACATTGAAACCAATTTTCTTCTACAACCCATATCTCCAAATCCTAGCTTTTCACATGGGCACAAATTATTTCATATCCCCATTATAACTTTTAAAAAAACTATAGAAAATTAACATTTCTCATGAGGACTGACTCCGAACACAAGCAATATTATAACACAACTATTAAGATTTTTTGAGTTACGCGATAAACTTTATCTTAGCAATAAAATGATAATCTCTTATATTTAAAAAAAAAATTGATTAAACATTTCTAGAATGTGGGTTTGCATGTCGTCTCGGGTGGGCCAATATTTGTTTCCGCTATCAATATTAATTTACACTATTGTCTAATAGGCAAACCAATATATAGAAACATCCACATTTAAAACTCTTGAACATTTTGCTTTAACGAAGCGTTGTTCGAATGCTACTACCAATAATCACTGAAAATGCAAAGGAATATGCCGGGCAGTTGCTAGTTTCCAATATTCACTGCAGCTAATACCTGAGAACAATGTAACGCCGCCATTGTCCCGGTCACAGACCGAATCCCATCTGGATTAATCGGGTGTTGATTCTACGGCATAAAATGGCTCTGCAGCCATGACTTGTGTGCGAGATCCGGGAAGGTAATGGAGATCCTATGGTATAATCATCAATAACAGATCAATGACTGCCTCAGGGGTTAAACATTGATTCTATTCCATCATTTCATTTACAGATGTCAAAAAAAAAAAATAATAATAATGCAGGTCATAGAAAAGCTTGGATTTACTCTCCAACAAGTGTAAGAAATCTGGAGACGGATTAGTCACAGATTGATTATTATTTCCAATATATTTTATTCCAATCATTCTTCATGCCTGTTATTTATAGTTCTTCAAGCGTAAGAGCTCCTCGCAAATTTTGTATAGGAGCCTTCTACGACTACGAGCCTTGTCAATGGGTCTTTAATTAGTTCAGTGTTCAGGCCTCACTGATTCATGGGATTCGTACTCGTAAAATGAAATACTAAAACATACCCGGAGATATACATGAGTTAGAAAAATGAATACATTTGAAACATTTGCAGGTGGTCGCTGGTAAATTATTAACTTGCAATGGAAGTTTGATCATCACAGTAGGAAGATGGTAGATAAATGTTAATTTCTATTCTCCAGATTAAATGTTCAAGAAGTTTAAACGCCTTTCTTTATTTCTCTGGATCACTAGCGTGTTTTGTTGTTTTTTCTTTTATTTAAAAAACGTAAATGAAACTAGTGTTTTCCCTAGTGCCGCTTCGTGGCCCATGTGATGAACATAACAGCACAGCGTTACGTTCTGTGAACGGAAAAGAAATCAATTGATATTAAATTTGTTTATAAATAAAAACAATAAACATACTATTAGTCAAAAGACTAAAATATCCCCCTTCCTTTTTTAACTTACAAAAAACAGTACCCTTTGACACATACATTGATAATAAGGGGTGGCCTGATATGTTTTCTTTAAAACTATTTGCCGGATCCGGATAGTTTTGCCCTAATTTTGCCGGATCCGGATATCTCCGGATTTAATTGTGAGAGCTAAGAAGGTGTACTCTACTATTTTCTCTTTAGTATGTAATACTACTTATTAAAATATTTATTTTCAAACATACGGGGAGTATATGCTATCTACAATGACAGTCTGTGACACTGTCTACGTCAACGATGAACATATTACAATGAATTGAATTAACGAGCTTGAACGAAGTTGTTGCACCGAGTGTGTAGTGTGGTGTACAAAAAGTCGTGATCTTGAGCAATGACAACTAAAACTAAAAAGTCCAGTGAGTATTTAAACGCAATTTCCAACAAAAAATTCCCTTGAATATAATTCATTTAATATTACATTAAAAGTAATTTCCAATTAGTAATTCTGAACATCACACCAAGAATGTGTGATATAATGCGCACCGCGCAACAATCTAACATAAGCATTCACAAAGCGGGAAAACCCCATTATCTATCATTCGATATTAAATTAAAATTCATTTAAAATAAATAATTTTGAAACTAAACTGGCAACATTTTACAAGATATTGAGGAACATGGCTTGAGTCCATGAGAATGTTAATAACAAGGTAGTGAGTATATTCTCGTCAGGACGACCCAATATGCGGCTGCATACGCGCTCGTTCACTTCCGGTTATTGCTATTCTTGGTAACATTTTTTTTATAAGGTTAAAAGTTTCAAAGTTGATTGTGGCTGTGTGGTCGTATTGATAGTAGGATAGTACGCTACATCGTAGGTCCGGGGTTCGATTTCTCAATGATGCCTATTTTTTTTTTTCAAACAATACTACATGAATTGATAATGAATAAGATTTTTTTTTTTTTAATGGTTTGTTTTGATGTTAGGTTTAGGGATAGTTTTTAGGGTTGGGTTAGGTTTAGTGATAGTTTTTAGGGTTTTGGGTTAGGTTTAGTGATAGATTTAAGAGATTTTTTGAATGCACATATAGAATCGGAGGTTCAATGAAAGGCGCAGTGAATACTCGTAACTCTTCAATTTTATAAACATCATTTTATAAACAATGTTACTAAGAATAGCAATAACCGGAAGTGGACGAGCGCGTATGCAGCCGCATATTGGGTCGTCCTGACGAGGCGATACTCACTACCTAATAACAAATTAAATTATAATCTTTCATTTTTGAGTCAGTCCCCTTAATATCACTTTTAAATACAAAAAAATAAGATTTTAAATTATTAATTTATTTATCTGTTCGTTATCGTTTGCTATGAAACTTTATTTTTTAATTATTTTTTTTGCACCCTTCCGCTTAGATTTCTGGTGTAATTGTTATTAAAACATCAATCATTTGTTTCTTAAATTTATTTATTATTACTGAGATCGTTGCAACGCACGACGGGTCAGCTAGATCTATCTACAAATTGCTGCTAAATTACGAGAGTCGAACGAATTCCCTCTCCAAATTTGTTCCACCTATTATAAGAATTAGCTATAATATCGCTAGGCGTTTGTTTCAACCCGATCTGTTATGGCTGCCGAGAAATTGACAAAATGCTCAAATTTTCTTCTAGTTTTTTTTTTTTTTATTTTCCAGGAAATTCAGCAAATTTTATCACACTGTCAACATGGCTCACATGGCTCACACTGCTCACATGGCTCACACTGTTCACATGGCTCACATGGCTCACACTTTTCACATAGCTCACACTGCTCACAGGGCTCACACTGCTAACATAGCTCACACTGCTCACATGGCTCACACTTCTCACATAGCTCACACTGCTCACATGGCTCACACTTCTCACATAGCTCACACTGCTCACATGGCTCACACTTCTCACATAGCTCACAGTGCTCACATGGCTCACATAGGCTCACATGGCTCACACTTCTCACATAGCTCACACAGGCTCACATGGCTCACACTTCTCACATAGCTCACACTGCTCACATGGCTCACACTTCTCACATGGCTCACATGGCTCACACAGGCTCACATGGCTCACACTACTCACATAGCTCACACTGCTCACATGGCTCACACTTCTCACATAGCTCACACTGCTCACATGGCTCACACAGGCTCACATCGCTCACACTGCTCACATGGCTCACACAGGGTCACATGGCTCACACTCCTCACATTGCTCACACTCCTCACATGGCTCACACTGCTCACATGGCTCACACTTCTCACATGGCTCACACAGGCTGACATGGCTCACACAGGCTCACATGGCTCACACTGCTCACACAGGCTCACATGTCTCACACTCCTCAAATGGCTCACACTGCTCACATGGCTCATACTGCTCACATGGCTCACACTTCTCACATGGCTCACACAGGCTCACATGGCTCACACAGGCTCACATGGCTTACACAGGCTCACATGACTCACACTTCTCACATGGCTAACACTGCTCACATGGCTCACACTGCTCACATGGCTCACACAGGCTCACATGGCTCACACTTCTCACATGGCTCACACTGCTCACATGGCTCACACTTCTCACATGGCTCACACTGCTCACATGGCTCACACTGCTCACATGGCTCACACTTCTCACATGGCTCACACTGCTCACATGGCTCACACAGGCTCACATGGCTCACACTTCTCACATGGCTCACACTGCTCACATGGCTCACACTTCTCACATGGCTCACACTTCTCACATGGCTCACACTGCTCACATGGCTCACATGGCTCACACTTCTCACATGGCTCACACTTCTCACATGGCTCACACTGCTCACATGGCTCACACTTCTCACATGGCTCACACTTCTCACATGGCTCACACTGCTCACACGGCTCGCATTGTTCACTACGCTTATCGTACCTATACCAACCACCCTTCTCATAGTACACTATTCAAAAAAAAAAAAGTCGGTCCTTGCTTCCTATCAGACTTGAAAAATTCTACCATGCATTAAATTTAAAGGAAAAAAAAACTGAAGCATTAAAAGGACCGCCAGTGACACGGAAACCATCTCCCAGTTATCAGAAGGCCATCTTGAACCTTTGACTATACGACCAGATCAAACTTCACCCCCCACAACAATCCAATTAGAGCCTCGATATAAGTCCATGGACTGACCCGGTCCTCAGCTCTGTCTCAGACAGACAAGGTTAATCTGAGAGGAACATCTAGGAGGCTTCTCGGCCCGGCTCCGTCACGCTTGGCTCGTTCTGTTCCGGCTTATCTCAGAGGTTCATCTCCTGCTGGTTTGTAGGATCAGTCACGGCCTGGGCCTCGGGGAGATCTACACACGATGATTTGTACTTTCTGCTGTAGTGGCCGTCAGGGACTGAAAGGCGAATTCCTTTAACACACATGTGTATAGCTTTTTTTTTTCTCTTTCATGATCAAAGAAGTTAAGAGACTTGACAGAGGTCTTCACGTGACTTTAGTGAGAAAAATCAAAAGGAACTAGTCAATTTCTTGTGATGGAGGACTGAATAACTAAGTCACAGCTCGATTGCTGCTTCATTTGGATGAAGGTTTTCCTCATATAGAATCGGTGTTTCAACAGTGACTGAAAGGAAAAGAAAATATTTTTATTTTTTAAAAAAGTGCAATGAAAATTTCACTTCAAAATATAAATAAGACATTTCCATCAATCCACCCATCAGCCCTTCCTTCCATCCATCCATCCATCCATCCATCCATCCATCCATCCATCCATCCATCCATCCATCCATCCATCCACCCACCCATCCATCCATCCATCCATCCATCTGTCTGTCCATCCATCCCTCCTTCCACTCATCCGTCTCTCTCTCCGTATATCTGTCTGTGAGTAGAGTAACCTTCAATAAGGATAAACTTTTACAGCCACCACGAGAAACATCTTGCAGAATAGTCAATGAGATAAAAATTTAATTGTGCTCCTAAAGATTTTATGAAGAATTTTACTACGTTCCGGCCCTGAGAAGTGTGAGCAGCGCTTGCAACGGTTAACTGAAGAAGGAGAGGGGGGGGGGAAGACAGTGATGGAATGAGTATTGTATGGTTAGGAGAGGGTGATGGATACGAAGGGTAAATGAATCCAACGAATGTCTGATGGAGATTCAGATGACGGGAACTAGCCGGAAAAGTTGGCATATGGGCTTATACAGAATAAGCGGAATAATTGGAAATATTTCCATACAGTAAAAATAGAAAAGGTGGGAAATATGCATACAGATACAAGAGAGGAAATGTAGGAAAATATTTAAAAAACAAAAACAATACAAAAACTTGGAATTGCACTAATAACCAGTTGAAATTCTCAATTATATATTTACAAATTTATCTTTTGTGGCTATCAATATCTGGATTTTCCGGTTAAATATTATCGACAAACTAATACAACCATATATGAGGGATTAGTAAAATTAACGTTTTTCAATTATTTCTTTTAATATTTATTATTACCATTATTATTTATAGTTCAACAAACAAACAAAAAAAATTCAAAAATTAAATAAAATTAATAAAATTTAAAAAAAGAAACCCAGTATGTATTGTTAGGGGGGAAAAGTTTGAAAGTCAAATCATGTGAGGGATACACGCCTTTTTGGCTATTATGCATTCCCACCTCGTGAAAGAAACTACGGTCAAGAGAACAAGGTACATTTAAGAGAAATTTCTGCAATATATAGCAACAATAAAGTTTATGAAATTTTAAAAAAAAAAATTAATTTGATATTGTTCAAATTTTTCTTCATTTCTAAATACAGGACTCAAGGAATGTTTCCAAAATAAAACAAATTTCTATCTAAAACACATCGCTGGAATGGCCAGAAAAAAATATGGTTCATATTTTAAACAAATATTTCTTAAAGACCTCTCTAAATCTTTTAAATTATTCGACCTTGACCTTTATGATAAAACTGACGAAGCTTGACCTAGATTTCGCGACACCGCCATTAAAAAAACGTTTAAGTCGTGTCCTTCCATCATACGTCACAAGCTGATGCCTGAATTATTTAAAATATGACATTTAATGGTCTGTTGTGATGAGACAGGTAGACACAGACAGTGTCAATGTGTATATGTACTTATTGTTTGCTTTTTAAATTCATAGACATCATGTGGAAGGACATTTTGAAATATCGCAAAGAAGACTTTGAGTGCAATATCAAAGATGTTATCCAAATAAGATATTGTATGTGTCCATTCAATGTATTATTTTTTTTTAAAAGTTTTTTTAGTCCCATAACCTCTTTTTTTCGACGTCGCTGGGGGTTCTAATGTTTCTCGGGCTTGCTAAACACTGGCGGCGCCCATCCCTCCCCAGTCCTTAGTGTTTGTCATTTCTCAACATTTTTATTGTGGCTTTTTAAGTGGGCTCGATCCCACGCGCCTCAGCTTGTGAGGCAAGCGCACCATTGACTTCGCTACCCAGCCGCCATTGTATTAATTATTTCTAAAAATAAAAGCTATGTTTTTTTTAGATACGGTTTACAATATTCATGTTATTTCTTTTTCGTATATATTAATAAGACAATGTTATTGCCAAATATTAGAATGCTGTGGCTTTGATTTTTTTTTTTAGTGGATTGAAATATTGTAAGATTCCTTAGAAGTAGTTTTATTAAAGTTAGACTAGAATATCTATAAAAATGTATTTTTTTAAAATAAGTCTTTCAATTAAAATATAAAGATGATTTGTCACGCATTAAACATTTTATATCTCCCCTCCTCTCCCCTCCTCTCCCCCTTCACGCCTCTAAATTGTCGCAGTGATTCCGTGTGACAGCCTCCTAAACCAAATATCCTCTAGCCTAGAGTCCAAGGTCAAGGACAGGCCCCGCACATTCCCAGCCTATCTGATGTCAGGTTTCCATAATATTTACGTACACTACAGTCCGCCATTAGGCCCCTTATACATCCTTCCAAACCAACCAGCACTCTCCTCGGAATGAATTAATGCGAGGTGTTTTGACATGCTGCCGTCACCCAAACACCATATTCCGATCCCGGGCCGTCGGGGGTGCTAAACACTGGTGTCAAGTGTCAGTGGGGCCGATCTCCGATGGCTCATACACTGACCCACGACACGTCATGTCGGTTGCGGTCAAACTTTGTTTTGGACAGTATAAGTATAATGAATAGAGGTGTTTGTATTTATTCATGTGTCTTAAACAGAGTTGTAGAGAGTCGTGCGGGATGTTTTGAGGACGGACATGAGGATTGAACAAAAAATCAGCGTCATGATATAAGGGAGTCATTGTCATGATAAAAGGGGTCAGTGTCATGATATAAGGGAGTCAGTGTCATGATATAAGGGGGTCATTGTCATGATATAAGGGGGTCATTGTCATGATATAAGGGAGTCAGTGTCATGATATAAGGTAGTCAGCATCATGATATAAGGGAGTCATTGTCATGATAAAAGGGGGTCAGTGTCATGATATAAGGGAGTCAGTGTCATGATATAAGGGAGTCAGTGTCATGATATAAGGGGGTCATTGTCATGATATAAGGGAGTCAGTGTCATGATATAAGGGAGTCAGTGTCATGATATAAGGGAGTCATTGTTATGATATAAGGGAGTCATTGTCATGATATAAGGGAGTCAGCGTCATGATATAAGGGAGTCAGCGTCATGATATAAGGGAGTCATTGTCATGATATAAGGGAGTCAGCGTCATGATATCATGGAGTCAGTGTCATGATATAAGGGAGTCAGTGTCATGATAACGGGGGGCGCGGTGGTCAAAGTGTTAGTGCGCTGCGGTACAAAAACAATTCTAAAATAAAAATAAAAATCGGTCACGGGTTCAAACCCCGGTTCTGGCACCCTACGGGTAGATGATGCTCGTTAAAACCTTGGCTGGTAGTTCATCTAGGAGAAGGAAACTCCGAATACAAATCCTCCGCTGCCTTGCGGCTATACCTGCCTTGCGGGAAAGGCTAAGGGAGTAAACCCTGAAAGAAAATCAGGAATTCGAGCACCTACAGGCGGTCTGTACATAAGACTTATGTACATACCGGCAGCTCCTGCGACGCCAATGGCAGCCAAGCTGCATCGACGCAAGTCGTTCCCTTGGTTACACCATTGACGTGGAGAGGGGGGATATGCTGTATGGGCAGCAGCTAATTCTCCATATTACCCGCCCAGGCTTGCATCACCTCTGGAGAGGACACTCCAGCGTCGCCGCAAGGTGTCGACAAAACACGGGAAGCAGCAGTTACCGGTTATAAGCCAAAGCTCAATTGACGTAGAGCTAGGCGCCAGGGGCTGCTTCCGACGGTGGGAGAGACTACCAATGTCTCACTGGACAGCTACCGCCCGCCTCAAACTGGGCAGCCCCCAGTCAAATAGGTGCTATCCCGTCATGGCCTGCCTTCTCCACTGGGTGCGTGGAGATTAGAGTACCACTCAACAAGTGGGCCACTAAGCCCTGCACCAAGAAATACAAAAAAGAAAAAGAAGACCCCAGCTCTTCGAATCGCTAGCTGGAACGTGAGGACTATGTGTCCCGGCATCACTGATGATCTGCAGTCCATAAACGACACACGGAAGACAGGAATAATCGATAGAGAACTTAAAAGGCTAAAGATTGACATAGCATGCCTTCAGGAGACCAGGCTCCCAGACAACGGTTCACTCAAAGAGGCCAATTACACCTTCTTCTGGCAAGGCAGACCGAAAGACGAACCTAGACAGCATGGTGTGGGTTTCGCTTTTAAAAACACTCTTCTACCATCCATTGAACCACCGTCATCAGGCACGGAGAGGATCCTCACTCTAAGACTCAGAACAACTGCGGGCCCAGCAAACATTCTTAGTGTGTATGCCCCAACACTCTATTCAACTCCGGAAGAGAAGGACCAGTTCTATGGAGCGTTAGACCAGGCAATAGCCGGCATCCACAAAGACGAGGCAATCTATCTCCTAGGAGATTTCAATGCTAGAGTGGGGAGCGACCACGAAGCCTGGCCCACCTGCCTTGGACTATTTGGAAGAGGAAAGTTAAATGAAAATGGACAAAGGCTTCTGGAATTGTGCTGCTCACGAGGCTTGTGTGTGACCAACACTTTCTTCAAGTGCAAGGATATACATCAAGTATCTTGGAGACACCCTCGATCCCACCAATGGCACCAGCTGGACCTCATTATCACCAGGCGTGCACAACTAGCTAGCGTCCTACTCACTCGCAGCTATCACAGTGCCGACTGTGACACGGATCATTCCCTTGTCGCCAGCAAAGTACGAATAATGAGGAAAAACTCGTACCACACAAAGAAAAAGGGAAGTCCACGCATCAATACCTCCTGCATGAAAGACCCTGCGATAGCGCAGCTGTTCAAAGACAAGGTGAAGGAAAGTCTCTCAAAGATGTCCCCATGCGTCACCATTGACTCCAAATGGACGCAACTGAGAGACACAATCTATACATCCGCAATACAAGCCTTTGGCAAAAAATCTCACAAAAACACGGACTGGTTTGATGAACATTGGGACGAGATGAAACCCGTCACTGAAGCAAAAAGGAAAGCTCTTATGGCTTACAAGGAAAAGCCTACACCTGACAATTTGCATGCTTTAAAAACAGCTAAGTCACTTGCCCAAAAGGTTGCACGTAAATGTGTCAATACCTACTGGCTTAAGCTCTGTTCCAGTATACAATCAGCTGCAGACATGGGCAATGCAAAAGTCATGTACGAAAACATCAAAAAGGCAACGGGCCCCTTGACGTCAAAAGCTGCTCCCCTAAAGTCCAAAAATGGAGAAATTATTCAAGACCAGGCAGCACAGCTAAAACGGTGGGTTGAGCATTATCTGGAATTGTATTCAACAGTTACCACAGTCTCCAGCACCGCTCTAGATGACATCCCAGATATGCCACTCATGGAAGAACTTGATGTCGTGCCCACACAGGAAGAGCTGAGCAAAGCAATTGACAGTCTAGCTTGTGGAAAAGCGCCTGGGAATGATGGAATACCACCAGAGGTTCTAAAGAGTGGCAAGACAGCTTTACTCCAACCATTGCACGAGATTCTGTCCCTCTGCTGGGAACAGGGCTACATCCCCCAAGACCTAAAGGATGCAAATATAGTGACACTATATAAAAACAAAGGTGATAGGAGTGATTGCAATAATTATCGCGGCATTTCACTCCTTAGTATTGTAGGAAAGACCTTTGCCCGCGTTATACTAAAACGTTTACAAAGCCTAGCATCCCGCGTCTATCCAGAATCTCAGTGTGGTTTCCGGTCCGGTCGGTCTACCATAGACATGGTGTTCTCCATACGACAGCTCCAGGAAAAATGCAGAGAGCAGCAGATGCCACTATACATTGCATTTGTGGACCTTACAAAAGCCTTCGACTTAGTCAGTCGCAACGGGCTATTCCAAATACTGGCAAAAATTGGATGTCCCCCTCACCTACTTGCCATCATCAGACAGTTCCATGAAAATATGCTTGGCACAGTACAGTTCGATGGAGCTAAGTCAGAGGCCTTCCCTGTCAGCAGCGGAGTTAAACAAGGTTGTGTACTCGCACCAACACTCTTCGCAATATTCTTCTCTGTACTTCTTCGATACGCATTCAAGGATAGCAGTGAGGGAATCTGGTTACATACCAGAGCTGATGGAGGACTTTTCAACACTGCCCGCCTCCGAGCCAAGACCAAAACGACGGATGTCCTAATTCGAGAGCTACTATTTGCGGATGATGCGGCACTAACAGCACATACAGAATCTGGTTTGCAACAACTCGTGTCAAGCTTCTCCAATGCCTGCAAAGAATTTGGTCTGCAAATCAGCTTGAAAAAGACAAACATCATGGCCCAAGACACTCGACCTCCTCCTACCATAAATATCGATAATGAAAACTTGGAGGTTGTGGACAGCTTCACCTACTTGGGATCCAAGGTCTCCAATACACTGTCCATTGAAGAAGAAATAAACAGCAGAATTGGCAAGGCAGCCGCAACAATGGCTAAACTAAATAAGCGGGTCTGGCAAAACACCAAGCTAACGGAGAAAACCAAACTGTGCGTCTATCGAGCCTGTGTCATCAGTACACTACTATATGGGAGCGAGACATGGACCACTTATACATCACAAGAGCGTAAGCTTAACAGCTTCCATTTGAGATGCTTGCGCCGCATCCTTGGTATTAAATGGCAAGAAAAAGTGCCTAATAGTGAGGTACTAACGCGTGCCAATACCCAAAGCATGTTCTCAATTCTTAGTGAAAGACGCCTGAGGTGGCTAGGACATGTCAAAAGAATGAGCCCCGGCCGCATCCCGAAGGACCTCCTATATGGTGAACTTGCTTCAGGAAAGAGGAAAACAGGTCGCCCACGCTTGCGATTTAAAGATGTCTGTCAAAGGGACATGAAAGCAGCCAAAATACATACAAGTGACTGGGAGTGTAAGGCAGAAGACCGATCTACGTGGCGCACAGTTGTCAAAGAGGGCGTCATAGTAGCCGAGGAGCGAAGAATGGAGGAGGCTGCAGACAGAAGAGCTAGGAGAAAGGCCAAAACATTTGGAAGCACAGAACTCGTGTGTAAAAACTGTGGCAAAGACTGTCACTCAAGGATAGGACTGCACAGTCACTCGAGGAAATGCAACCCAACCCAACGGTGATGCACCATCGTCTCGCGAGACGGAAGGATGCCGGATGAATCATGATAAAAGGGAGTCAGTGTCATGATACAAGGGGGTCAGTGTCATGATATAAGGGAGTCAGTGTCATGATATAAGGGAGTCATTGTCATGATATAAGGGAGTCATTGTCATGATAAAAGGGGGTCAGTGTCATGATATAAGGGAGTCAGTGTCATGATATAAGGGAGTCAGTGTCATGATATAAGGGGGTCATTGTCATGATATAAGGGAGTCAGTGTTATGATATAAGGGAGTCATTGTTATGATATAAGGGAGTCAGCATCATGATATAAGGGAGTCAGCGTCATGATATAAGGGAGTAAGCGTCATGATATAAGGGAGTCATTGTCATGATATAAGGGGGTCATTGTCATGATATAAGGGGTCATTGTCATGATATAAGGGAGTCAGTGTCGTGATATAATGGAGTCATTGTCATGATGTAAGGGAGTCAGCATCATGATATAAGGGAGTCAGCGTCATGATATAAGGGAGTAAGCGTCATGATATAAGGGAGTCATTGTCATGATATAAGGGGGTCATTGTCATGATATAAGGGGGTCATTGTCATGATATAAGGGAGTCAGTGTCGTGATATAAGTGAGTCATTGTCATGATATAAGGGAGTCAGCATCATGATATAAGGGAGTCAGTGTCATGATAAAAGGGAGTCAATGTCATGATATTGTGGCGAGAAAGATGTTGATATAGTTTGACAAGTTGTCTAGGGGTATATTATTTAATTTATTCTCTCTCTGCCTACACTAGCATACTTTAGTGATCTCTCACAATACGATGATCAACAAACAAGATAGTGAAATTGTAATAATAATTTATTTTACAATATTTACAGTGAGCGGAAACAAGTCCCGTTATGGCCAAATTTCATCATAAGGCTTGTGCCAATCAATATTATAATTATAGGGTAATACTTAAATTTTCTAGGAAGGACTGCCCCGCTCCGTGAACGGTTGGTACTGCAATTCTGTCCTATGGGCTGCTTCACCTATGGTTCCAGGTGACTTCGGTGATCACGGATTGTGTGAATAACCGGCTTCTACACAGGAGATGTGTAGGCATCAACCGGTGCGGTTGGCTTCTTTTTGGCTGCTTCACCTATGGTTCCAGGTGACTTCGGTAATCACGGATGGTGTGAATAACCGGCTTCTACCACTCTGAGGTGTAAACAACAACCTGAGTGGTTAGCTTCAGCGTTACACTTGGAGTAAGCTGGTACGGATGATTTGTCCTCCTCTGGTCCTGTCGATCAGTGCAGGGTGAGGCAGGGATTGGATGCAGGTCGCGTGGATAGCGGTGAGTCCAGCTCCTGGTCCAATCGTGGGTTGGGGTTCGGATGCAAGTCGCGTGGATAGCGGTGAGTCCAGCTCCTGATCCGGGTGTGACGACACTTCGTTAGGACGGTTGCTGTCTGGAGTTCAGGTTATCTCGCAGCACAGTCGGGTGCCTAGAAACCAGACTGAGATAGAAATAATACATATGAGGATGGTTTCTATTCTCGTCTGTTTTGATCCACCTTTTGGGCAGCCGAGCCTTCAGAGCCAGGGGCCAAATGGTGATCAAATACATTTTTATGAATACATTGTCATCAAATACATACATATATATATATATATAACATGAATTGGGAATAATATTTCATTATCATTGTGTAATCGGATGGTGGAATAANTTAATATGTTTAATAACCTAAGACGGAAATAGTAATTCACTACCGTCTCGTAAGCGAAATAAATATAATTATAGTTATATTAAAGTTAATAATAGTACTGGTTATACTAATACAATTCAATCCATCTATCTGATGGTCCGCGTGTAATCATATTTAGTTATGAAAGTAGAGATACTTGCTGCGTGCAGCCGGCTTATGGCTAACGGGGTCAACATGTCTCTACAATTTCAATATGACATAGCACGAATATTAATATTTAAATGTCGGCGTGAAATACGCTCACAAATACCAGGGGAATAAGTTAGAGTACAACTTACATAGATTCTGGCCACGAATAATTTGTGCCGGCCTTCTCGATCAAAGGATGGTTCGAGATGTGGTTCAGTGTCTTGAATACACAAATCGATATCTTACTCCATTGACGTTTGAGCGGAAGAGAAAGACAGATTTTTCTAATTGCAGAGTTTTTATACAGGTCTTGATAGCCTCTTTTTCGGGCAGTTCATTGCATATTTAATTATTGACCTTTGATCCTTGAACTCTTGGAGAGTGATCCCCCTTTTGTTTTGATCTGTTCTCGTGCAAATAGCAGTGGGCTCCCAAATTTCGCCACAGATATAATGGGGTCAGCGTCATGATATAATGGAGTTAGCGTCATGATATAAGGGAGTCAGTGTCATGATATAAGGGAGTCAGTGTCATGATGCAAGAGAGTCAATGTTATGATATAATGGAGTCAGCGTCATGATATAAAGGAGTCAGTGTCATGATATAAATTAGAGTCCTTATGATGATATTTCTGCTTTGGAGCTACTGTCAAGATGTAAGGGAGACAAGTATGACCAAAGTGAGGTTGCCCATGTCATAAAGTGAAGGCGTCAGTGTGACGCTCTAGATTACATACATAGAATGTAGGATTCAGTGCTACTTTAAACAAAGAGTCAGTGTAACCTGTGTAATGGATTTCTTATGGTAGTTAGAGGACAAACTATTAAATTACTTTAGCTGCTAAAACAAACCGATAGTAATCAGCCCCGTGTAAATAACAACATCTCGCCGTATTAGACACGTCCATGTCTTTTAGGTCACCTCTGACCACAAGATACTCAATTTGTCAGATAGCTGAACCAAAACCCTTTTTTTTTTCTTTCTTTTTTTTTTTTTTTGTTGTTGTTGTTTTGTTTTTTTTTTGTATGACTACATTACGCGACTGCGCGTGGATTGGGGGACGAACTAACATAATTTAACGGCTGGCTGGGACCTGCAGTGCGGCCAATTAATTGAAAGCCAGTCATGATTTATCGCACGTCCAGCCGGGCTCGTCATTACTCCTCACTTGACAAACGGTGCTTTACAGCTGGGCGACTTTTGGCGCTGGCGATGGACAAATAAAGCACTCGTGGCGTTGTAGCAGCCGGAGACCTTGTTAGTGCTGGACTGTTAACAACTTCATCTGGTAGAGCTATGGTTAGACCTCGTTGGTTTCCTTATTGTGTCGCGTAATACTTGGATGTCCAGTGTGTGTTGGAGTCGAGTATGGTGGATTAAAGGGGAGGGGGGCTGAACGGGTTATAACCAGGGGCCCCCGACGATTTGGGGGCCCCCAAACTTTTTTTATTTTAAAATAAAAGTGGACAAATGTTTGCAGGAACCCTTGAAAATATATCAAATTAATAAATCTATTATATTAAACTGATCGCTATTCAGGCCTGATAGTCTTAATAATCGAAAAACTTGATTTGATTGGCTCACTAAGAGAACATATTATAAAATATGATTTATATTTATAACATTGAACGCTGCTGGCCGTGTGGAAGAGTATAGACGTGTGATGCAAGCGATGTCGAGATCGATTTCCAATGGTGGAATAATTTTTTTAAAATGTTTCTTTTCACACTCAATTGTAACATAGCGGCGTACAATTATTTCTTCGTGTTCGTTGTTTTTTTAAAATGATTAATATTTAGTTACAGTCTTATATTAGCTGCTAGCAATCATTTTATTTAAAGGGACGCTGGCTGGATAGGGCCCCCAGTTGAGTGCAGCCAGGGGCCCCGTGCAGTCTTAATCCGCCCCTGGGTCGAAACAAATTAGAGGAACACGCACGCACCAAAAGTAGTGGTCCAAGAAACATTAATTTAATGGCTAACTCACGATCTCGCAAGTTTCTTTTAAACGAGACCCAAAAAAAAAAAAAAAATATATATATAAGTATTTCGATATAATTTTCTGTGGGAGCTTTTTGAAGTATTGTAATGTTTGAAACCTAATTTCTTGACGATACACTTTATTATAAGGCTTTATGGAAGCAACACTATGATACAGGATGGCTAAGATTTTACATCATACATACTAAAAGTGGAGCACCGTTCAAATGAAAGAAAAGTCTACTTTTGTTGTTTACAGGTCATCCGAAAAATAAAGTTTGTGGACCCTTCTGTTGTGATGGTAGATCTGAGAAAAAGAAAATAGCATAGTAGAAAAAAGGAAGTTTAAACTTATAGTCTTTAAATTCTGGTATAGCATGAAAGAAAGTGACAAATAAAATAAAAACCAAGTTTACAAGTAATCCGATATTAACGTAAGTGATTAAACCAAGTGCGCGCCCACACAAGGCAACAGAAAAAAAAAAAAAAAAAAAAAAAAATTAAATATTTTTATATGAAATGCTTAATTTCAAAGTTTAAATAGCGAATAGAAAATTATGCCTAATAAATTTCCTACACACGGATTGAACGAGTCAAATCTGAAGTATCTTTTTAAAATTTATTTTCAAAAATAATAAAACCTCATTTCTGTAATTGATTAGCGTAGCTGATGTATTGAGTATACCGTATTGTTATTTATGTAGTTAATATGCTATGAATGTTTCTTTTTATTTATATATGTATTTTTGTTTCCATGTAAAGCGCTGTGAGCCTGGCTCCTTGCTGGGATACAGCGCTATATAAATCATCATTTTATTATTATTATTATTATTATTATTATTATAGAAGGGAAGAAACCTCTCATTGTTTGTGCAAAACTTGTAAAAATATGTATTTGGGGGGGGGGGGGGGGCTGTCATTACGCATTGAATTTAAATTAGCTATTAATAGACATGCTGAAAGAAGTTTATAAGGACACCCATCATACGTTCTTTAAATTCGCATTAAATACACGCGGCTTCGAGCAGAAGGCCTGAACTTTTCTATTAAAAAAAATTGCAACAATAATTAATTAAAATGTCATATCCTTGATTAAATATGCATGCAACTATTGATGATCAGAGTCACATCTCGCGGCAGGGACACAATGAATGGAATATGAAATAATTTGATGTTTTTCATTCTTGAAACCAACCCTTTAATTACCACATAAAAAAACCCACCGTCTCTGATACAACCATCATTTGTGCTACGTCCGAGATTGATCAATTGATGACAGTTTTCAACGGGCGCCTCAACTGTGATTTCATAATCATCAATCTCGGGATAATCTCTTTAAATCCTCGGGTTTAAACAAAAGGGAGTTGACTCTAAGCCAATAGAAGCGTCACGGGGTGGCTGTGATTAAATGCGCTTGCATTATTCCAGATCTTTTAATTGGATTTTTTTACATGGGGCCGTGGGGGCGATGTAATGTCGTAATTTCATGTTTAAAACAGCGACATTTCAAGCCAGTGAACACGAACAAACAAAATTATATATATTTTTTTAAAAACAATAGTTATAAATGAATCCAGTGAAGATAAATGACGACCATATCGTAGTCTGAATTGGCGCAATGAATTCTTTGCTATAGTCTATCAGTTGATCACATACAAGGACCGTGTTACTACAAACTGTACTTCAAGCAACACCGAATTTATATCTGGGGTCAACAGTTTAATAATTACAAGTTTAGTAAACAGTTACATAGAGATTCACAGAAAGGGAGATTTTATAGATTGGAAGAAAGAAAGAAAGAGTAAATGAGAATGGAAAGAATGAGAGTGTTAGAAAGAGCGACCCAGAGGTATAAAGAGAGGAGAAAGCTACATGCAGGCAGAAAGAGAGAAAGATAGAGAGAGTGGGGGATGGGGGGTAGAGCCGCAGAGTAAAACGTGTTATTTCCCCTATTAAAGTCAAAACAGAATTCCTTTCATTTTAAAATGAAGTCTATTTGAATGACACATACATAAGACTTCAATGACGGCACCAAGGCCCCAAATTGGCAAAAGGCAATGTTAACAGACATCAAGGATTTCCATGGGGTAAATAGCCCACTGCGACACATTGGTAAACAAAACATTGCAGAATTAACAGTAAATCTGTTGTGTCACTACTGTTACCAAGTTTAAAAATTAAGGCAGTAATTCACAGATAAGGGTTTCCCCCATTGGCATTGGAGAATCACTGAAATAATACCAAAATCAATGGGTTTTCACTGGTTTTAAAATATTGCGGTAAATGTAGAAAATCGTTCCCACGAACACTGTTTGAGAATCAATGCGTTAAGACTTATAAAACATGTCCACAGTCTGAGGATCACTGCAGAAGTACCCAGACTAGGGATCTCTTCAGTTAGAGAATCACTGCAATAATAGTGAAACGAAGGGTTTCTCTGGCAAGCAGACACAAATTTGCATGAGTTTTTACTGGTGAGCGTGCCTCACTGTGGCCATATGAGGTCTGGACATACCGCCGCTCAGCTAAGCCAGACGTAAGCGTGGCTTACAGATCGTAACACCGGGCATTACTGCCGGCTTAGGATAGATGGAATGAACAACATGCGTTATGTGTAAGATAGATGGTATTACCGTCATTATGTGTTAGGTTGATGGTAATACAGTCGTTATGTGTAAGATAGATGGTACTACAGTCATTATGTGTAAGATAGATGGTACTACAGTCGTTAAGTGTAAGATAGATGGTATTACCGTCATTATGTGTTAGGTTGATGGTAATACAGTCGTTATGTATAGGATAGATGGTACTACAGTCGTTAAGTGTAAGATAGATGGTATTACCGTCATTATGTGTTAGATTGATGGTACTACAGTATTTATGTGTTAGATTGATGGCACAACAGACATTATGTGTTATTTTGATGGCACTACAGACATTATGTGTAAGATAGATGGTGCTACAGTCATTATGTGTTAGATTGATGGTACTAAAGTCATTATGTGTAAGGTTGATGGTACTACAGTCATTATGTGTTAGATTGATGGTACTACAGTCATTATGTGTTAGGTAGATGGTACTACAGTCATTATGTGTTAGGTAGATGGTACAACAGTCATTATGTGTTAGGTTGATGGCACTACAGTCATTATGTGAAATTGATGGTATTACAGTCATTATGTGTAAGATAGATTGTACTACAGTCGTTATGTGTTAGTTTGATGGTACTACAGTCGTTATGTGTTAGATTGATGGTACTACAGTCATTTTGAGTTAGATTGATGGTACTACAGTCATTTTGAGTTAGATTGATGGTACTACATTCATTATGTGTAAGATTGATGGTACTACAGTCATTATGTGTAGTTTGATGGTACTACAGTCATTATGTGTAGTTTGATGGTACTACAATCATTATGTGTTAGATTGATGGTACTACAGTCATTATGTGTAGTTTGATGGTACTGCAGTCATAAATTATGTGTAGTTTGATGGTACTACAGTCAGTATGTGTAATTTGATGGTACTACAGTCATTATGTGTAGTTTGATGGTACTACAGCCAATATGTGTAGTTTTATGGTACTACAGCCATTATGTGTAGTTTGATGGTACTACAGTCATTATGTGTAGTTTGATGGTACTACAATCATTATGTGTAGTTTTATGGTACTACAGTCATTATGTGTAGTTTGATGGTACTACAGTCATTATGTGTAGTTTGATGGTATTACAGTCATTATGTGTAGTTTTATGGTACTACAGTCATTATGTGTAGTTTGATGGTACTACAGCCATTATGTGTTAAATTGATGGTACTACAGTCATTATGTGTAGTTTGATGGTACTACAATCATTATGTGTTAGATTGATAGTATTATAGTCATTATGTGTTAGATTGATGGTACTACAGTCATTATGTGCAGGTTGATGGCACTACAGTCATTATGTGTAGTTTGATGGTACTACAGCCATTATGTGTTAAATTGATGGTACTACAGTCATTATGTGTAGTTTGATGGTACTACAATCATTGTGTGTTAGATTGATAGTATTAAGTCATTATGCGTTAAATTGATGTTACTACAGTCATTATGTGTTAGATTGATGGTACTACAATCCTTATGTTTTAGATTGATGGTACTACAGCCATTATGAGTTAAATTGATGGTACTACAGCCATTATGAGTTAAATTGATGGTACTACAGCCATTATGAGTTAGATTGATGGTACTACAGCCATTATGAGTTAAATTGATGGTACTACAGCCATTATGAGTTAGATTGATGGTACTACAGTTATTATGTGAAATTGATGGTATTAACAGTCATTATATGTTGATTGGCGATACAACAGTTTTTTTTCTCTCTTATGTTTGGCACAACAGTTATTATGTGACTGGCTGTTTAGAGTATCATGTTGCAGACTTCGGTGTAAGTTTCTCAAATCTTCTCAAGAACTGCGACTCACATTTTACAAAAGCTAGGCGACCAGCGGAAGAGATGAAACACTATGAGAAAATCAATAATATATGCAATAGTGTTATTTTGATATCGATTACAAAATACTTTTATCTCACCACGAACCCGCCCCTCTCTCTCTTTTTCTATATAAAAAAAAACTCTCATCGATGACATTTTTGGCCAAGATACAAGTAACTGGAGATTTTTGTCACAGTCTGGAGTCGTTCACTGTCTGGAGTCGTTTACTGTCTGGAGTCTTTAACTGTCTGGAGTCGTTTACTGTCTGGAGTCGTTCACTGTCTGGAGTCTTTAACTGTCTGGAGTCGTTCACTGTCTGGAGTCTTTAACTGTCTGGAGTCGTTTACTGTCTGGAGGCTTTTACTGTCTGGAGGCTTTTACTGTCTGGAATCGTTTACTGTCTGGAGTCTTTAACTGTCTGGAGTCGTTTACTGTCTGGAGTCTTTAACTGTCTGGAGTCTTTAACTGTCTGGAGTCGTTTACTGTCTGGAGTCTTTAACGTTTGGAGTCTTTAACTGTCTGGAGTCTTTAACTCTCTGGAGTCTTTAACTGTCTGGAGTCGTTTACTGTCTGGAGTCGTTTACTGTCTGGAGTCTTTAACTGTCTGGAGTCGTTTACTGTCTGGAGTCGTTTACTGTCTGGAGGCTTCAACTATCTTGAAACTTTCACTGTGTTGAATTGCTCACTGAGTTGGGGTAAACAATTTTTTGATAATAAATAATTAAATTATTAATTTAATTTATTTAAGTAAATGGTTTATAACAGGACTTAAAGATGACTGCTGTATGGTAAAAAAAGTAACTGATAACATATATCCTGAAATTACAATAGGGCGCATATCTGACAATACAAAAGGGCAAAATAAGGAGTAATACAACGGGGCACATGACTGCTGATAATAATTTAGGCAGAACTCGACAAGGACGCTAATGTAGAATATTAAAGTTAAAACAAAGCCTGTGAAAAGTATGAATAAAGAAAAATATATTGATGATGAAATTGTTAAAATGTCATACAAAGTCGTGTTCAACAATGTCTTTTCATTTAAAACAACTTGCATAAAAATAAAGCTTCCGTTCGCTCAACATTTTATGTTATTCTTTTTTTTATGTAATAGAAATCCTCTACAATCTCAAATTTAAAATGTGATTTCAATTTTCCTTTAAAAAATAAAATTTTGTCGAAACTTGTACAAATATAGTCTATTCCTTTCATTGTCGCCATGGAGATCTCTCTTTGACTATAAGCACACTCTATCTTTCCTGAAGCCAACATTAATTATGGTATAAGTTTAGAGAGTTGTAGTGAATTTTGATGTTTTGGTTGATCGCTTCCATAAAGTACGCAATGTTTAAAAAACAAAAACAACAACCGCAGTACTAAAGATAAGTCTCCTATTTCCAGTCAGTAGATTTCTGTTTCCATGTTCGATTTGACCCTCTCTCAAACCCAACGTTGTCGAGGCGACGACAAAGAGGTCCTCTGGAAGATGAATCACTCCAAACAATACTTGCTGGGAATCGCCCGCAGGGTTTCATTCGAATAAATTGGAGCATAAACAAGAAAATATGACGCCGATGCCCGCAGGAAAGACGTGGCATGTGCCAGGAGGGCAGATAAACAAGTTGAAAGGTTGGCCCTGTCGGCTGCGAAGTAACTATTCCGGTGGCCATTGTAGGACTTCGCCCGAAAGTTTCAGACACGATCACGACAGCAGGTGTTACAATCAATGATAGTAGGTGTTACCACCAAGACAGCAGGTTTTACAATCAATGATAGTAGGTGTTACCACCAAGACAGCAGGTGTTACTATCAATGATAGTAGGTGTTACCACCAAGTCAGTGGGTGTTACTATCAATGATAGTAGGTGTTACCATCAAGTCAGCAGGTGTTACTATCAATGATAGTAGGTGTTACCATCAAGTCAGCAGGTGTTGCAATCAATGATAGTAGGTGTTACCATCAAGTCAGCAGGTGTTACTATCAATGATAGTAGGTGTTACCATCAAGTCAGCAGGTGTTACTATCAATGATAGTAGCTGTTACCATCAAGTCAGCAGGTGTTACTATCAATGATAGTAGGTGTTACTATCAATGATAGTAGGTGTTACCACCACACAGCAGGTGTTATAATCACGATATAAGGGATTGGTATCAATAATCGTAGGTATTAGTCTGAGGAATAAGTGTTGCATTGACCACAGTAGATGTTGCAAACACGCGATAAGGGATTATTATAATCAATAATAGTATATAGGTTTACCAATCATGTGTAGATGTTACAATTAAAAGTATAGGTGTTACAATCAGGACAATGGGCTTTACATTTTAGAAAGAAGGTGAGCTCAGTGGCGTCGCTAGGGGTGGGGTGGGGGCGGGCGGCCTCGAGGGACACCATCAGGGGGTGACACCAAAATGTAACATTCTTTATTTTCCCGTTATTTGTCACTGGAAAACTCGGAGCAGTTCTACAGGTTAAGAAGTCCTGAGGGGGTGACACCATGAGCTACCGCCCCGGGTGACACCAACTCTAGTGACGCCACTGGGTGAGCCAATCATGATTTAAATACAAAAAAGACTTGAGCTACCAAACATAAACAACTTTATAAATTTTAAAGCTTTTGCAAGTACATCCATCGCCTGACGAGTAAAACAGAGGCAGATGAAAGAGAACGAATGGTTCAGTCATGCGAAATTTTCAATGATATGATTAATGTAAATCCACCGAAATAATTACCAAAAAATTAAGACAAAAAAAAAAAAGTAATATTCGTAATTTATTAGAGTTGAGCCCAAAAGAAAGCCTTGTCGTGAAAGACAAATGACGTTATATTGTACCCTATTTGGACGCCATTGTTTAACTTCACAAACTGTTCACACAAAATTGTTCCCTTTCAGACGCCGGCTGAATGAGGCGAACAGTGGCTCAAAAAGAATGAATTATATGAATTGTTTCCCTGTCTTTAAAATTAATGACGTCGTTAATTAATCGTTCTGTAAAAAGATTATGTTTGTTGTCCATGAATTGTTCATCCTTTTAAGCACAGATTAGTTGGTTTAAAAAAATAATTTATTGATTAATTGCTAGCTAAGTGGAAGGCTAGTACCGGCTAGGTGATTGAATGTTTTTAAAATTGCACAATTTTCTTTTTGTAAATGAATATTCAGAATATTTATTTTAGAAAACGATTTAAATATTGTTTATAGTCATAGAGATATTAAGGGGGTCAGGCATATGTTTCAAAACCGATAGTTTAATTTTCAGGAGGTAAGTGTTTGAAATATAAAAAAAACAAAGAGAAAAAAATAATTTTAAAAATAACCTTTATAATTAATCATCTAAACCTGTCATAATCTTTCATTTTTAACGTCTTTCTCTGTTAAAACTGATGACTTCAAACGTTATTGATTACACGTTTCTCCACCTCTAAGTATCTCCGAGGTGTCTCCCTCTGACATTTTCGTGCACCGCCCCACCCCACGCTCCTCGCTTAGTCTCGCGTAGCGCCCCCGGGGCTTTGATATCTTTCTACAATTATAAAAACCCGGGAAATTGCCGTGGCGCAAATTAATTTGTCACGCCTGCTATGCCGCAGCGAGTCTAACCCGTAACTGGCCCCGGTGTTTTTGTTTTCTGGAAGTCTTCCTGCAACGGGAGCCTGGTAGATGAGGCGTGGCTCTCATCACCATGCCATCACGGCCTGTTGCCAACAGCGGTCACAGAGAAACATTTTTACAAGAATCTGATGGGAATACCGTTGAGCTGCTCGATTTGTCTCCCCTTTTTCAAACGATGCTTGTTTTTGTTGTTGTTGGTTCTTTTTATTATCTTTATTTAGATATTTACATTATAAACTGCTGTCAATAACTCTTAAACTAAGATAAAAGTTTTTTTTTAATACTTTAAGAGTAAATACTAAATACATATATAATAAAATGCAGATAACTGTAACATTTGAATATTTTTAAACCTAATTAGTAGGGCTGCGAAAATTATCCATTAATTTCCCGATTAATCGGTAAAATTTTTTATCGATTAAAATTATCTTAATCGATGAAATAGTGATTAAATTTAAAGAAAATGTTTCAACAATTGTAACTAATTAATTAACAATAGTTTGCTTTATTTACCTACAAACTTCTCCATTGAAAAAAAAATTAAAGTGTAAACTTTAAAATAAAGCTGTTTTTATAAGGAAAATGAAATAAAAATTATACCTTGTTTTTACTTAATAAACAATAACAAAAGTTAAATTCATTGACATTATGTTGAACTACTTATATTTGAATAAAAAATGTGAATTGCCTGTTTTTGTTACTTCCCTTGAAATTTTCAGTTTGATGACGTCATACATCCCATTTTTAGCTTCAATCAAAATTATCGATTAATTATTCGGTAATTTTTCAAAAGTTAACGATTAAATTTAAATTAATCGATAACAGCCCTACTAATTAGAGAACACGTATAAAATAACAAGGGGCACGGCTACGTCATTGTGGCATAAATAATTTGACGAATTGGAATAAGATACTCTTCTAAATGGAAAAAATTGCTTCTGAATTTATTATTGCTCAGCCGCTAAACTTTTTTTAAAAATATATATTTATTTTAAAATTCCGTTACTTAAAAGAACGTTAAATAATAAACTTCTTTTGGCCCTTGTTATCGATGACAATTTTTGGTGCCGTAAGTACTATTGACATGTTCTGGTCTTCGCTTTAAAAATCTCACTTTCTGGTGCTCTCTGTATTAAAAAAAAACACATCATTGATCCTTCTGTATTAATGAAACTTTATTGTTTCCTCTGTACTGGTGACACTCCATGTTGCTCTGTGTGTTAACGACACGGTATCTTCCTTTCTAGTACGCTCGTCAGAGTTCATCACCGGCCGCGAAAGAAACAAGACAATGGACGCAATAAAAATTTCTCTCTTCAAATTTTCATTTCCTCTAGTTGTCCATTAACTTGCAACACTGCTGCCTCTTGTCACTCAAAGCAAACGCACTTCTTCAAATTAAATTCGATATTAGTTAAATGACAAATTTCGTTTTGCCAGTTCATTAAAATATTCTGCCTTGTACACGAATCCCCTCCTCCCACCACCCCAACCCCCAAACAAACCGCTTTGTCCCCTCTACAATTTGTTCCAATGTTCCGCATTGACCTGGCGATTGCTATGAGTTTTCTCTAGAAAAGATTAACTCATTAAAAAATAAACACGTTTTGCAGCGCTGGCTTTTTTCAAAGTGTTTATATTGACGCTATTTTTCACAGAAAAACTTTAAAATTTCCATCAATTTTTGTGTTCTTGGATGTTGGGGGGGGGGAGGGGATGAGGAGAGTTGAGGGAAATTTGTATTGACAAGAATGTAATTGTTACCTCATATAAAGACTTGTATAAACACGTCGTTTAGATTTAGTGCTGTCATCTGTTTTATATTGTCTTTGTAAGAAATGTTGGGATGAGATTCGAAGAATACTAATCACCACTGATGATATTAAAGTTTGCTGGAATTTTAACGTAGACTCAAAAATAACATACATTTTTAAAAAAAGATAAATCTGCAACGTTATGCAAAAACTAGTAACACTATAATAAAAGTAAGCAAATATCTGATTTCTGTATAGAAAAATATTCTAGAAATCACGTCTGTAAGCTAAGAAACTTAAGCCGCATTCGTTAAAGCTAAATTAAAAAAGAAACCAAACTTTCTGAACGACTTATTTCATTACTACCTGGTCGCGTTTAGCTCTTTGCCCAAACTGTATGGAAACTCTGGAATGTACTTTAATACAAATGAATAAAATTTAAAAACTAAATTCAATTTTTAAAACTAAATGTAGACCAAGACGTTTAAATGCAGGAAATGTGCATCTTAGAACTATTTTAAAAATAGTCACGCATGATTTGATATGGGGGCTTATAAAATTTTCTTGAATATATCAAAAGTACTATCACACTTGAAAATTTCAAGCTGTTTTCCTCACACTCTTGCTAATAAACCCTCCCACCTCCAGCGTTCACCCTCCCACACACGTGTGTGTGCCAATGGTATACTCAAGACTGAGATGACTCGTTCATTTCCTAATGCAGACTCCGAAGCCATTGTTTATTATTCGATGCAGTATTGCATTTACGTCACAAAGTTTATCAATAAAGTCATTGGAGAAAAGGAACCGTGGAAAATGAATTTTTCACCTGGTATTCAGGATCTTTTTAAAAACATTTTCCCGGGGAGTTGCGATATTAAAATTTCAATATAAGATAGCTACATGAGGATCAAATGTTGAAACATGCTCCTGATATATCAGTAAATGGTTTATTTCTTTACATTATCTTTCATGATATCTGTTATGATAAATTTAGCTGGTTTATTTATTTACATATATCTTTCATGATATCTGTTATGATAAATTTAGCCAGTTTATTTAGTTACATATATCTTTCATGATATCTGTTATGATAAATTTAGCTGGTTTATTTATATACATATATCTTTCATGATATCTGTTATGATAAATTTAGATTATTTCCACCGTAATGTTGTAGTTAGGGTATGAATGACTTACGTGGAATGCATTGATATTTATATGTTTGTGTTACTATTTTTATGCGAAGCTCTGTGGATCCAATTACTTGCTGGGATAATGCACTAACAAAGACTAAAATTATTATCATTATTATCATTATCTTCATCATACAGAGAATCTTTGATTGATATCTGCATGCTTTCTTTTAATCCTTGAATTTTTTTCCTAGATTGCTAGGAACACCCTCTATCATAACCACACAACTTGTTATCGTCAGATTGCTAGGAACACCTTCTATCATAACCACACAACTTGTTATCGTCAGATTGCTAGGAACACCCTCTATCATAACCACACAACTTGTTATCGTCAGATTGCTAGGAACACCCTCTATCATAACCACACAACTTGTTATCGTCAGATTGCTAGAAACACCCTCTATCATAACCACACAACTTGTTATCGTCAGATTGCTAGGAACACCCTCTATCATAACCACACAACTTGTTATCGTCAGATTGCTAGGAACACCCCCTATCATAACCACACAACTTGTTATCGTCAGATTGCTAGGAACACCTTCTAGTATCATAACCACACAACTTGTTATCGTCATATTGCTAGGAACACCTTCCATCATAACCACACAACTTGTTATCGTCAGATTGCTAGGAACACCCTCTCTTGAAAATTTCAAGCTGTTTTCCTCACACTCTTGCTAATAAACCCTCCCA
>MUZC01004603.1:23804-35215 GCA_002072015.1 Radix auricularia | reverse complement strand
TCTATCATAACCACACAACTTGTTATCGTCAGATTGCTAGGAACACCCTCTATCATAACCACACAACTTATTATCGTCAGATTGCTAGGAACACCTTCTATCATAACCACACAACTTGTTATCGCCAGATTGCTAGGAACACCCTCTATCATAACCACACAACTTGTTATCGTCAGATTGCTAGGAAACCTTCTATCATAACCACACAACTTGTTATCGTCAGATTGCTAGGAACACCCTCTATCATAACCACACAACTTATTATCGTCAGATTGCTAGGAACACCTTCTATCATAACCACACAACTTGTTATCGTCAGATTGCTAGGAACACCCTCTATCATAACCACACAACTTGTTGGAGCGCATTATTCCCCCTTGTTTCTCCAATGACAAATAATAAAGATACACATAGACCAGACTCTATTGTTTCTGCAAGGAGGTTCCGTGATAGTGATTGTTATTCGCGACACCCCTTCCCTGGTGACGTCGATGTTATCTGGTAGCGAGATCCCCGCGATCCCCATGATCCCGAGATCCCTGTGATCCCCGCGATCCGTGCGCCTTTGTTCTCCCTCTCATTACCCCTTGTTGGCCCGGGCCTAAGTGTTTACAATTGCATGATGCCATGGTCACCAACAGACATTTTACGTCAGACAGCCAGCCAGGCAGACACGCGTCGCGTCACTAATTACCACTCGCACAATGCAACGTTGACGTGCTGCAGAAAGACAACATGAAAAATAAAAAAAAATCCGGTCTCTCGTTGTTCTTACTTCTCGACTCTATTGGATTTTTTTTTTTTTTTTTTTTAAATTTGGTTCCAATTTTATTTCTGTAGTCGTTCCTGTAAAAATCTGGCCCGTGCCCCAGAAATCGTTGAAACGGAAGTAAGGAATTAATTTGTCACGAGCTCTGTGATTAAAATGCGTTGAGACTGAGTTTTAGGACCAGAGAAGGTCCTAGATAGAGACTGAGTTTTAGGACCAGAGAAGGTCCTAGATATTGAAACAACAAATGATGAGGTTCCTTAATGACGTGTAATTTTACCCGCCGTGAGACTTCTTCATTTTTACTCCTAGAGTGGCGCGTCAAGAGTGAAAGTGGTTAGAGCAGCGGTTTCATTATCATTACGTGAGACAACCCTTGCTTTTTTTAAAAAAAAATTGTTTTGTTTTTACTGTTTTTTTTCTTATAAGGAAAGTAATTAAAGGTTCCTTTTATGACATGGCTGGCCTTTTGGGTAAGTGAAAGAACGCTCAAAAGTGTATATAGTCGCGGCGTACGAGGGGATTATGTGGCTAGCACAACGCCAAACTGACTTTACTTTACCCAAACTGACTTCAGGTACCCATCAGTGCTGGGTAGGCTATTTTTTTTACGTTTGAAAATATAAGATTGTCTTTAAAAATATTTATTATTGTGTGTGTGCCGTTTACTTTATTTCCTTCTATGTACAATCAAGTCAGAACAAGTTAGCAAAATTTTACAAAAAGACTTAGATGAATTAATAAAATAGGAAACTAACTGGAGTATTTCCTTCCACCCAGAAAAATGTCAGCTGCTAAGAGTAACAAAGAAAAAGAAACAAATAAATTCAAAATACTTCATTCATGGAAAAGAACTAACCCAAACTAAAGATGCAAAAAACTTAGGAGTCATAATAAATGAGAAACTATCTTGGAACCCTCATGTCAATGAAGTTATTAAAAAATCAAACAAAACCTTAGGCTTTATAAAAAGAAACTTTTACAAATGTAACAAAGATATACAACTAAAATGCTACCTCACCCTGGTGAGACCTATACTAGAATATGCATCTTCTGTATGGGACCCATCCACCAAAGAAAATATTGATAAGTTAGAACAAATCCAAAAAAGAGCTGCCAGATTCATTACTGTACAATATTCAAAACTGACAAGAGTAACACCATTAATTAAATCATTAAACCTTGAAAACCTAGAGGATAGAAGAACCAAGAGTAAATTAGTAGTTATACATAAGGCAATCAATTCTAGTTTAGAAATACAGCAGAAAGATAACTTAATACAACCCTCAGATAGACATAAAGATAAAAACACCTTTCTTATTCCATATGCAAGAACAAACACATACAAGTTTTCTTTCTTTCCGTCCGGTATTCGGGTGTGGTATGGGTTGTCTGAAGAAACCAGGAAAGCCAACACTTTATCATCATTTAAAACTCTAGTAAGAATACAGGACTAAACACAAACCATAGAAATACGTAGGCCGTAGGACGCATTAATCATCTGTACAGAAGGAGCGTCTGTAACATAAAAGATAAGAAGATAAGATAAGTGAGGTATGGTAGAGGAATGAAATGACAAAGCTGTGTCAGCCATATAATGACATTGACTACCGACTGACCACCCACACTCCACACGTTTTCTAAGTAAAGGATACATTTGTAGTCATGCAAGGGGCCTATCCGAAACTGAGCAGTTTTACACATGGATATTGAAGGACAAGATCTTAAAAGTTTTTAAAGTTCACATATTTAAATAAAACAATTCTGCAGACAGTTGACGTCAAAATTTCTTCACTTGGTGACCACCTCATTGGATGAAATTATTGACAACAGTATATTTAGATGTGACAGTGACATGGTGTGAATCATTCTCAGTTTAATTTATTTGTTCCAAGAGTTAAAAAATTATTAATATGTAGGAAAGTTCAATTAATTTGACTCCATATTATTTTAACTGAAAGTAAAGAGACAAAAATTTATTCGTAACTATAGTAAAAGCGGTAGTTTATTCATTGAACTTGTAAAGACAATGCTAACTTATAATGATAAGTGAGGTATAGCCATAACCTATTAGAAGAGACCTATTTTACTAGTAAATACGGTAGTTTATCCATTGAACTTGTAAAGACAATGCTAACTAAACTAACTTATAATAATTAATGTGGTATAGCTACAACCTATTAGAAGAGACTAGATACCTATTTTAAAATATTCAATCTGACAATGCATTCGTCTCACATGAGACTAAATAAGGGCATGTTTCATGGTCACGGCCAGCGTCTTAGTATGGGGTGCGGCTCGCGCTGTTTACACACGTGCAAGGCTCGCGCACTAACCCGGATCACAAAGGGAGAGCAGTACAATGGAGGAGACAGGATCTCATAGAGTAGCCTCCCCCCACGGTTTTATCTGTGATGGACAGGGGGGCTCGGGATGACAGATTCCCAGATGAGGGTTGCTAGTTCTGATGGTTTCATTACAAAAGTGGTGCTGGTCACAGGGGCTGAAGTGGTGACAGGGGCGGTAATAGTGGCGCTGTGGGATAACCCCGGCCCCTCAACTGTCACACTGGGTTTTATTGGGGAGATGGGGAGGGTGTCGAGGCTTTAATTATTGACGCTAATGCCCAGATTTTCCAAGGTCGAGTGTGTGGGAATAGGGTGTGGGGGGGGGGGTAAGCGATGAGTTCGAAGGGATTTGTCATTGATGTAAAACCAACTTATTATACAATGATTCTATCTAGTTTTAACACACTCATGCATACAAACGTGTAGTCATGTTAATAGAAAACAAAAAAGAAACCAATATCCGAAGCAACAACAACAAATTTAAAAAAAAATTATTACCAGCTTTTCCTCTTCTTCTTTATATATGATCATCTTCTTTATCGTCAAATATTTTGAACAATAACCATTACTGAAGATAAACTGAATAATATCACTAATTATTGTAGTTACACGTGTATGTTTTTTTTCCACTTGTTAACAGAGGCGTCACTAGGGTTGGTGTCACCCAGGGCGGCAGCTCATGGTTTCACCCCCTCATGATTTAACCCATGCATAGAACTCCTCCGAGTTTTCCAGTCCCAAATAACGGTAATATATAGAATTTTACGGTCTGGTGTCAACTCCTAAAGCTGTCACCCGGGGCGGCCCGCCACCCACCGCACTCCCCCTAGCATGTTAATAAAATTAGTTATCATTATTAATTAAACCGATGAAAAGAAGTAATGACAACACATTAACTTAACAAACAAAACAACAACAACAAATAAACACGAAACAATCAAGTGTATCATTAACTCATTAAAAAACACATACATATTATTAACTCAAAATCAAGTGTGAAAAGACATCGTGTTGGAATAATTGGAAAATATTTTTTTTAATATAATTTTTTAATTTATTATCATTATTTTATTTTATTTTTTTAAATATATTTTTTTTGAGTTGGTTGAATATGCAACATATAGATTAATATTATGTTTAGCAATGAGTTATAAAGCTAAATCCTATTTCCTGGTAAATAAAATGAAATATTTTGGCAACCCTTTTGCGTTCTATAATAATGATCCTTTCTGTAGAAGATGACCGACGTAGACATTTATATAATCCTATTTGATGTATCTCGGCGTCTCCAGTCCGAAACTAGTCGAGTAACAGCAGTAGTAACGGTTAGTAGTTTGTATACCATAAGCATATATCGTCGGCAGACGGAGCCGGATTTTTCCCCGAGTCAGATTTTTCTCCCGTATTTTTCTTTTCTGCTTTGTTTCTTTTCATCAATTGTATTATTTGTAAGGTGTTATCCAAGTCTTTGACATGAATTTATATATTTTTACTACATAATTTTAAAAGTTTGTGAAAAAAAAAAACTTTTGGTTCTTTTAATATTGTTTTATGGAGTAGACCTGCAAATATTGAATATTAGTGCCTTAAGTTATTCTTATCCATAGTTTCATGTATAAAGTAATTGAATTATTATTTTCTTGTCTACCCCAGACACCAGACCAGACAGTCTCTACAAAAGCAACATAGGGATCTTTATTCATACCCGGAACACCATTGAGGTTAACCTCAATGGTGTTCCAGGTAGGAATTTCTAGCCAAGACACCATTGGGGTTCCTTCCAATACATAATTGTGGTCTCTACCCGGGATATCATTGGGGTCTCTAGCCGGGAGTTTTATACGGGACATTGGTGGGGCCACTTTCACGGCAACATTTTGCAGCATTGGCGAAAAGTAAGAATCATTTATTAATCAATGATTTATAATTTGTTAGTCATTTTTAAATAAAATTATTTAAAGAGAAATGGAGATTGATATCAATTGGTATTACTGTTCATTGATACTAATTGGTATTACTGTTCATTGATACTAATTGGTATTACTGTTCACTGATACTAATTGGTACTACTGTACATTGATAGTAATTGCTACTACTGTACATATGTCAATGCAAAAAAAAGAGGATAAAGTAAAAAGACTTTCATTTAACAACTTCATCCGAGTTTATCTATAGAACTTGCTGCTGTTCTTCTTTTTTTCTATAGAACTAAAACCCAATTCAGTTAACAACATTATTATTAGATTTATTCGCAGCCAAGGTTTTCTTTTTTTTTTTTTTTACAAATCTCGTTCTTGAATGTGGTAAAAATGTATCACATCCGATGTGAACCTCTCTCACCTCGACCGTCTTCTCTAGACACTTTTATGCCTACTACTTAACCTCTCCCACATCTCACACCTCCCCTCCCCACACACACACATAACCAACCTGGGGTCTGACACACGACATTATTCTTGCATAGTCCGGAGTACACCACGGTACCACGGGGTTTTGTTACATACACGTTTCACTTCTACCAACACCGTCCCGCGGGCTAGTGTTACCAGCACTCAGGACTGACGATGAGTTTACATCATTTCTCTTTGTCTCCTCGTCTTCCCCTTGCCATACCTCATCTCTCATCCTTATTTAACCAAATCTACGTTAGGGGGGTTTTTCTCAGCGCTGCCAAGATTTATGAGGTGTGCCACTCACCCCATTCACTGGGGCCGATCGATCACACTACACCTCATTAGCGCAGCGGGGAGGGGGAGACGGTCACGTGGGCTTTTCAGAGGGGGGGGGAGGGAGCAATGTTGCTCTAGTTTTTTGGCTTTAACCTTTTAATTCATGTTTGGTCTCTTTACTCTGGCGCGTCCAGGGGCGTAGGCTGGAGGTTGCGGATGGAGCGATCCGCCCCGGAAGTTACTTTTTTTTTTTAATGAACAAGGTTATAATTTTCAGAAAGCCACTGTTTTTAATTAAGATAGAACTAAAATAAGCGAAACATTCGCATTTCCAACCACCTGACAATAATCCTAGATACGCCAATGAGAACACCTCTTTCACCCTTATTTACAGCTTGTGTTGTTATTAAGTGAGCCTATTTTACTGGTGAGTCATGTGTGCCAAAATAAACCTAAAGCCACATGAGTAGTATATTGACAGTGAGACGTATGAATCACAAAAGAAGCAGCCTCAAATAAAATAGGCGCTTAAAAATAATACAATAATTTTAAAAAACCCGTAAAAAACAACAAGTTTTTGACTATAAATCCTTTATAAACGAGACATAACTATAAGGATGATCATTATAATACGCAGGCAAAACAATCCGAAAATACAAAATTCTAGTTATGTCTCGTAAAACGAGTTAAATATAATTCGCACCGATCGTGAATATATTTGTAAAATGTATTGTCAAAATATTGCGCACCATACTGCACGACAGGAAAGGATGTTGAGCATAGTACGCACCACGACACTCCATCTAAAAAATTAACATGATGCATAGAGATAAATAAAATAATTTTAAAATTCAATACTTCAAATAAAGTACATTCGATCGATCAGAAATTTTGATACATCATTTTTATCATTGACACGAGTCTGTCTGCAAAATTTCAGCTCACTAGCTTACGAGGAAGAGGGTTAAAAATCGATCCAAAGTTTTTTCGGCAAGGGCTCAGACACCACAAGTTAATATTAAGGATTTTTTTTTTAAAGGCAGGATCAACAAGTGCGAGCTTAGCAAAAAAATTAATTTACCAATTTACACGATTATTTCAAATAGACCTATATAATTTTTTTAAAAATTAAAATCATTTCTTAGAAAGACTTGAAATATGAGAATCCCTGGTTATTGATGAGTAAAAGGCGATGGCGATGTAGGTGCATTTTGTGACATCATTTAGTGAAATGGGAATTACCGGAAATACGGTTTTCTTGACAGGAGGAATGCATCATTAAAACGAGGCCGTCCAGGACTATGTAGAGATGAGCGAGTTATGCCAAGTAATTATTTGATAAACGTAGTTCGTAATTTTGGAGTTCTGGCAAGCCCCAGAGACGTATTTCACAGCTATACTGTAACACAATCGAATAATGCATGTGGGTACTTAGAATCGTGACTTAATGTTAACTACTTGCTGCTTACTAATCTTGAATACTGAGAACTAAGATACGTGACTACATGTCGAATGCTGAGCCAGTGGCGTCGCTAGGGGGTGCGGTGGGGGCCAGACCACCCCGGGTGACACCATCAGGGGGTAGACACCAGACCGTAAAATTCTATATATTCCCGTTATTTGTCACTGGAAAACTCGTAGGAGTTAAATGGGCTAAGTTGTGTGGGGGTGACACCATGAGCTACCGCGCCGGGTGACACCTACCCTAGTTACACCTCTGTGCTGAGCATTAACATATTTACAACAGCGACTACATATTTGCTGTTTGTTCCCAATGTTTTGCAAAAGTGCGCATTAGGGATCATGTTCTATTAGCACCCGCCTCGATTATTTATATCGGAGCATCTACACATGTCATAAGTTCGTCAGAGTGTTCGCCACTATTGAATCGGGATTTATACTGAGTTCAGAAAGGCAGCTTTGAGTTCTTGGCTCTCTTGAATGGGTGCTAGTGGGTGGCGGGTGGGTGGGGGCGACAAGGGGATTCATAGGAATAAATATGGTGCGGGTCACGTGTTTTATTTCGTTAGTCTTTTGGTACATGACGCTTATAATTGAATCAGTTTAAATAAAAGGTGGATCCCAAATTTCTCTATTGTTTTGTTTTTTTTAATAAAGTAAAAAAAAAAAATAGGGCTGTTCGCGATTAATTTAAATTCCATCGTTAACTGTCGAAATACTACCGAATAATTAATCGGTAATTTTGATTAAAGCTGAAAATAAGATGTATGACGTCATTAAACTGAAAAGTTCATAAAATGCCCATAACTTAAGTATTTCATATAAATTATATATTATACATTTTAGGTGATATGTTTAAATATAAGTAGTAGTCAAAGAATTTAAATTTTGTTATTATTAATTATAAACGATGTTTATTCTTTAATATCATTTTCCTTATAAAAACAGCTTATTTTAAAGTTTACACTTGAAAAAAACTTTTTTTTAAAGGAAAAGGCTGTATTATTAATAATTAATTATTTATAAATCGAAAATATTGTTTAAAGTATGCTCTTTAATTTTAATTGCTATTTTATCGATTAAAATGATTTTATTCGATAAACATTTTTACCGATTAATCGAGAAATAAATCGTTACTATATCCGCAGCCTAAGTAAAAAAAAACAAAACAATTACAATACTTCAACCTATACATTTGAGGGAAAAAGCTAACACTCTTATTGGTCCCACTGCTTATTACAACTAATTGTTGATGTTGTTGGGGAGAATGGATTTAAGAAGACATGATGGCTTCTGACATCTTTCTCGTGAAACATGAGAAATACGGGAGAATGTGTTAAAAACATATTTTCCAATAATTAATTAAAATTTCGATAGCCTCTTCGCCAGAATTTCCCCTTCTGGGAGAGCTACATCGGTTGAATATTAGTTCAACGTGATGCGGGGTTTTTCTTAACCAGAATGTATATAATTTCATGGCCTTCCAAAAGGGAAAAAAGAAGAAAATAAAGCTTTTATTTTACTCTTAAAATGCTTACCCGAATAGATGAACATCGAGTCCCGATTTTTTTAAAGTGCAACCTAATTTTGAGGAAATATTCAGCACATATAATTAGTTCAATTTTTCTTCACGAAAATGTAATGTTCAGTGCAGGATCAAATGTTTATGGGCAGTGTGCCATTAATTCTTGCAGGAAAAAAAAACAACATCATTCAACTCATTTCAATAAAAGCATGAAAATGCTACGTGCACTATCGCCCTTGTTACCTGAACTCTATATTAATTCCATAATAATGTTCATTATAATATGTTTCAGTCCTCCCTCCTCTCCCCCTCCCTACCAAAAAGTCACGAACACACCATTTCACCGCTCCTGCCTTCAGGATTCCAACTGCCAACAATCAGAGAGACATTATGAAATCCTTCCAAGCGTAACCCAAGAGTATGTTCATTTCACACCGGATTACGCACTTTATTACTCATGGACTAGACATATTGGTCCCCACTGACACTCTGCACAATAGAAATATGCCGTAAACCAGCGCACCGGCACTGTATGGCACCTCGTGGCTTGATCAAATCTCGTATATTAGACGCCTCCAGGCACTTGCGATTATTTATATTATACAACTAGCTGTGAAATCTCATTCTGTTCCTTTGTTCATTGGAGAACTGGAGAACGGATAGGATCCTCGCGGCAATTTATCTTTGTGATGTAAGTCCAATGGCGTCAGTCAATTGCTGGTTTACTGGCGTCAGTCAGTTGCTTTTTTACTGGTGTCAGTCAATTGCTTGTTTATTGGCGTCAGTCAATTGCTTGTTTATTGGCGTCAGTCAATTGCTTGTTTATTGGCGTCAGTCAATTGCTTGTTTATTGGCGTCAGTCACTAGCTGGTTTACTGGCGTCAGTCACTAGCTGGTTTACTGACGTCAGTCAATGGCTGGTTTACTGGCGTCAGTCAATGGCTGGTTTACTGGTGTTGGTAAATTGCTGGTTTACTGGCGTCAGTCAATTGCTGGTTTATTGGCGTCATTCAAATGCTGGTTTACTGGCGTCAGTCAATTGCTGGTTTATTGGCATCAGTCAATTGCTGGTTTACTGGCGTCAGTCAATGGGTGGTTTACTGGCGTCAGTCAATGGCTGGTTTACTGGCGTCAGTCAATTGCTTGCTTACTGGCGTCAGTCAATGGCTGGTTTATTGGCATCAGTCAATTGCTGGTTGACTGGCGTCAGTAAATGCCTGGTTTACTGGGGTCCGTCAATTGCTGGTTTATTGGCGTCAGTCAATAGTTTTTTCACTGGTGTCCGTCAATTGCTGATTTACTGGCGTGAGTCAATAGCTGGTTTACTGGCGTCAGTTCAGGGTTTGTTCACTGGTGTCAAGTAACATAAATGACGAACTGTTAGTTTAAAATATATGATGACTACATCACAAAATAAAAGTTATCACAAAATAAAAGTTATCACAAAATAAAAGTTATCAAAATAAGGGTAGGCGTTATTCGTCTTCCCCGCAGTAACACCTCTCATACTGACATCATTGCCGGGGTCCCACTGTGACGTGCCTATCAACGCCACACGTTCAGAGCGTCTTTAATCCAGGCCCATGATAAGGAATATTTATGACTTATGTTTTGATGGTTTACAAATAGTATGAAAAGCAATTTTACATTTTCAGTTGACTACACGCAGAGTTAACATTTTTATCATAATTTTATTCAGTACAGTCTTAGATCTATATTAAAGATAATGCTATTTAAAATAAATATTTTAAATTTATTTTACATCAAGTGTTAGACAAAAATATATTTCTTAAAAATCTTTACCATAAATTTTTTCCATAAAATAAATTCTAAAAATAGCTACTAGAATTATTGATTTTATGCAAGAAGTGTACTAACGAACTTAGAAATTATTATTGAAAAATGTAATCATTGTAATCAAACAAATATTTAAAAAATTAGCTTAACTAAACGTTTTAGCACAATACATTTAGTAATATTTTCGTTTCGTATTTTCGCTTCATAATCTATAGAGATATTGAAAATACTGCTATTTTGATGATTAAACTTACTATTTATAAATACATTTTATTAAACTTTACGAAGTGGTGAATGTAAATTACTTGACTTTGTCGTGAAAACTCATAGCTAATAAAAAAAAAAAAAAGATACGAGGTAAAAAGAATGACAGAAGTAGAAGCGGGAACAATTTAAGACAGCTAATAGAGAGAGAAAGAGTTTATATAGCAACATGTCATCTTCTTTTTTATTTCAACGACTAAAGCTTTAACTCATTTCTATCATTTGTAGCCATGAACACATTTAACCAGTCAAAGAGAGAAATACGTCTACACATGGCGATAAAATGTCAATAAACCACTTTCTCCCAAACACACACGTGTCATGTGTCATGTGTCCAGAGTTTTCAATCCCTTTTAAAAAATTACAATGGGGCTCTATGGGGTGTTATGATACACAAAGTACACCAGGAAGTGACGCAAGGCTTTTCTGTAATCCTAATGGACAGGGACATTATTTTCCCCATGCTTAGTTGTGCACGAAAACATATGATTCGGGCGGTGACCCGTCAAAACGGCCCCTGACAAAACGGCCCCGACAAAACGGCCCCGACAAAACGGCCCCGGACAAAACGGCCCCGG
>MUZC01004603.1:1332-14010 GCA_002072015.1 Radix auricularia | reverse complement strand
GGAATAGCCGACCAAAAAAAAAGCTCGCAGTCTCCTGCCGCGAGTGAACCAAACAAACTGCGGTTATATCAAAACCGCTTTGATGTCAACAAGAAACGACGCAGGTTAGCAATTTCGTATGTTCTCTTGTGGATTCTCAAACTTAAGAATTATAAAATTACAATTATATTTAATTTTCGTGTCTTTTTAACTTACGCCAACCAGCGTGATGGCCTATCGAAAGCACTTTGAGAAGCACTGAATAAAAAAAAAAGTCATTAAATAAATTTTAAGTGACCAAATATTTCAGTGGAAGTTTTATTTAAAGTTACCCTTTCGATGTGACATCACATTTCTTCAACCCCCCTCCCTCCCCCACGTCACGCATCGTCACAAACGTGTGACCCCCCCCCTAGGTGCGTGACGTCATTTATGGACGGCCCCTATGCATTAAGATGTTGAAAGTTGTGACAATACCAAGTTTTTATCAAAATCTGTACGTGTGAACAGGCCTTAAATGCGCAGTGCCAGTATGCGCTAGTATTTAAAATATTTTAGTTAGTAAACAGAAGATCAAATAATCTGCACCATATACAGTTATACAGTATATATAGGGAAGATATGATAAAATATTCAATGTTTTCAGGATCCCTCTAAATTATTAAAAAAGTAAGGGGCCATTCATAAAGTACGTCACGCTATTTTTTACCATTTTAAACTCCCCCTCCCCCTGTCACAAACTGTCACAAATCTCTGACACCCCTTCCCTAAAGTACGTCACACTTTCGTACAAAAATATATTTTTTATTAACAAAATAATTAAAATTTAACATAAAACACCGTGACGTCACACATGGCCGGACACCCCCCTGCCCCCTGTCACAAACTGTCACACTTTCTTACACCCCCTCCCCCTCTGGAGCGTGACGTACTTTACGGACGGCCCCTAACACTATTTTTATGTTTATATGTTTATTTTTTTTAAAAGATCTGTCATAGTACATTTGAAATATTTTAAAACTCCCTTTCCAATATTTAAGGACTACTTCCAAACTCACATAGGAATTGGACAACACCACCCTCCGCGACCTCACCCACACCCCACTCTACCAAAAAGAAAATAAATACTGACTAAAATAAAACTCATCTCATCTACATCCGCCCGTAGCGTTCGTTCGGTGCAAGCCGTCTGCTTATATTGGCGCCGCCATCTTTGTTCCAGTGTTGGCTCTGTATCTCTCCGCGCCCAATGTTCGTCGTCTTTCAGTGGGCGTGTGATCAATGCCTAACAAAGGTTACAAGGTGTTGAGTAAACACGTCTAATTTGCATGTAGCAGACATCAAAGGGACCGGCTCTCTCGGGGTCTGTTTGGCATTTAACAACGGGTTGTCACCCCACTTTTGAAGTTCCAGCACAGTCTGCGATTCTATTATAGCGGTGGCGGCACATTCTTTCAGTGGGGTGGATGGAAAGGGTCACAATAAAATTGTGTGTGTGTGTGTGTTTTTTTAACGTGATCAATAAATATTTTTAGTGGGCGCATAATGGGTTATTTGTCGAAGGGTTTTCATGAATGAAGGATAAGATACATAATTTACGTCACGGTTAAGGTAAACATGTGTGAGTGTTGGGTGAGGTTCATAGGTGAGTGTATGGATTCACTTAATTTTGGATTAAAGGTTTCTTAAAGAACAAACAAAAACAAAAAACCCCGCAAAACTCCGATACACGGAACACACACACAAAGATTGTGTCCAAATTTTTGTCTTTTTTAAATCCTTTATATTAACTTCATTATCTTGTCTGTCTGTCGTCATCACTTTCTCTGTGTCTGTCGCCATCACTTTCTGTCTGTCTGTCGTCATCAATTTCTCTCTCTGTCTGTCGCCATCACATGCTCTCTCTGTCTGTCGCCTTCGCCTTCTCTTTCTGTCTGTCATCAACCCTTTCTCTCTCTCTCTCTCTCTGTCTGTCGTCATCACTTTCTCTCTCTGTCTGTCGCCATCATCTTCTCACTCTGACTGTCGTCATCACTTTCTCTCTCAGTCTGTCGTCATCACTTTCTCTCTCTGTCTGTCGCCATCATCTTCTCACTCTGTCTGTCGTCATCACTTTTTCTCTCTGCCTGACATCATCACTTTCTCTCTGTCTGACGTCATCACTTTCTCTCTGTCTGACGTCATCACTTTCTCTCTGTCTGTCGTCATCACTTTCTCTGTATGTCGTCATCACTTTTTCTCTCTGTCTGACGTCATCACTTTCTCTCTGTCTGACGTCATCACTTTCTCTCTGTCTGTCGTCATCACTTTTTCTCTCAGCCTGACATCATCACTTTCTCTCTGTCTGACGGCATCACTTTCTCTCTGTCTGACGTCATCACTTTCTCTTTGTCTGTCGTCATCACTTTCTCCGTCTGTCGTCATCACTTTTTCTCTCTGTCTGACATCATCACTTTCTCTCTGTCTGACGTCGTCACTTTCTCTCTGTCTGACGTCATCACTTTCTCTCTGTCTGTCGTCATCACTTTTTCTCTCAGCCTGACATCATCACTTTCTCTCTGCCTGACGTCATGACTTTCTCTCTGTCTCACGTCATCACTTTCTCTCTGTCTGTCGTCATCACTTTCTCTGTCTGTCGTCATCACTTTTTCTCTCTGTCTGACGTCATCACTTTCTATCTGTCTGACGTCATCACTTTCTCTCTGTCTGACATCATCACTTTCTCTCCGTCTGGCGTCATCACTTTCTCTTTATCTGTCGTTGTCCCACGGAAAAACAAAAGTAAAAATTACCAACTTCTCGTGATACTATCGAGCTGAAATTTTCCACATAGACTTTTGTCACCTGAAAATGAGTTCCAACAACATTTCTAATGTAACGTAATTAAATTAATGATTTTTTTTATTTATGTCCATTTATTTCTAGGTAGCAGTAAATTTTTGTTCTAGACTGTTGAGCGGTGCGGATTATATTGACCATATAATATATTCCCGATTTGTAAATGTTTATGTTTGTCTGTCGCGCGGTGCATATTATATTGCAAATAATCAATACTTTTAGTTATGTCTCCTATGTAAGGGATTTATAGTCACAAATTGTGTTTGTACGGGTTGTTTAATTAAATATGAGCGGCTGGATAGCGAAGTCAATAGTTCACTCGCCACACAAGCTGAGGGGCCTGGGATCGAGCCCATGCACAGCCACTAAAAGAATTATAAATGACTAACGCTAAGAAAGTCCTCCGCTTTCCTGAAAAATTAAGGACCCCCTACGACAATCGGTTATAGGACTTACTTTACAACACAAAGTTTTCGTAATCGGGCTGCTTCATATAATCTATTTTTAAATGTTGTGTATATCATTTTAGCAGGGGTCGGGAAACTTTTTGTCTGAGAGAGCCATAGACACCGAATATTTTGAAAAGTAATTCTGTGAGAGCCATACATTATGTTTAAAACTAAAAATTCAAATAAATATGTGCATTTTATGTAATTTCAACACTAACAGTACACAGTCTAATTATGTCTCTGAATTCTGAACCAACAATACCAACCAGCACTAGTTTCTGGTCGGTTTCTTCTCTGGGGTTTATAACGGCAATGAATCCTTATTCTACTAAATGGAAAGACGGGAAAACAGTCAACATATTGTGTACAATAACCCAATACATGATATAACATTGGGAAAATTCTCCGCGTTTCCTAAGTTTTTTTGGACAGAAAAAGGTTTGCACAAAACGCAGATATTACGCTTTTAGTTTTGATTAAATTAACATTTAATTTGCCGCCTTGTAGTTTAAAATTAGTTTCTTTGAATTTGATAAACCAATCATTCAAACATGATGTTTGTTTTTTTTAATTAAATGTGTCGTAAATAATTTTCTTTGCTTTCCGGAAATTTCAACACTGAATCAAAGAGAGCGCAAAATCGATTTAAATAGGCACTTGTTGATAACCAACGTATTTCTGTGGGAATAAGTTAGCGTTTATAGTCTTTGTCATTTTCCAAACAATTTTGAGCGAATAGAATCTCATTGAAGGCATTCCTTTTGATTTTATTAACTGCTCTAATGGCATACTCTAGTGATCCATGCAAACTTTCACTCAGATTTTTGGCGAATAAATGATGTCAATGAATGACACAAGGTACTGACAATTCATTCGGTAGAGCTTTTTTAAATATGATAAAGTCAAGGGAATATGTTTAACTTCAATAAAACTTGTAAAATTCGATAAATAACTTTCATCTTTCGTATCTGTTTCCAAAAATGTAGCCATATTTCAAATATTCAAGAACAATGTGTTGTCGTGATTTTGTCTTCGGCTCTCTCATTCTCTTATCTTTTGTACCAAACCACTGTGAATAATTATTAACTTTTTCAATGGAAAGCTTCATGCAGTAAGGCCATTAAAAAATTATTTGATGTAAGGATAACATTTATATAAATCTAATTCACCGAAACATCGAAAATTACCCAAACTTGGAAGCTTCGTTGATTTGCGTTAAAAAATTGTATTTTTCTGACCTATTTATAGGAATTCCGCATATCTTACGTAAAGACTTAACACTTGACATATAAATAAATCACACATTTAGATCGGTTAAATATGTGGAATTAACGCATTTCTACTCTCTCTCTCTTTTTAGTTAAAACAACACTGTATTTCATGACTTAGAACACCTAAGATGATATTTAATTAATAGAAAAAGCATAAGCTGGTATTTTATTTATTGTTATTTTAGGGCTGCGGAAATTACCGATTAATTTCTTGATTAATCGGTAAAAATTTTTATCGATTAAAATTATTTTAATCGATAAAATAGTGATTAAATTGAAGAGGTTGTTTTAAATAATTTTCCCGATTTATTAATCAATGATTAATTATAAATAATTAATAATAGTTTGCTTTTTTAATGTAAAAACTTCTCCATTAAGAAAAAAACATTTTTAAAGTGTAACTTTTAAAATAAGCTCTTATATTTAAATGAAAAAATGTTAACGGCCTGTTTTTGTTACTTCCCTTGAAATTTTCAGCTTAATGACGTCATACATCTTATTTTTAGCTTAATCAAAATTATCGATTAATTATTCGGTAATTTGTCAAAAGTTAACGATTAAATTTAAATTAATCGATAACAGCCCTATGTTATTTATTTTAATTTACATAATAATACAATGGATATATAAAAAAATCATTTTAAACCTTGCGCGGACCCCCTGAAGTTGTTCAGTGACCCCCAAATCAATTTAATTTTCCACGGACCCCCTGAATGGTACCGCGGACCCCTGGGGGTCCGTAGGGACCACTTTGGGAACCACTGATCTAACCACATCATCCTTATATTTACCCCGCTCATCACAGTCATAAACCTCAGCCGCATGGAGACGTCCGTATTGACACGTGAATTAACTCAGACAAAAGTAACGCACTCTTAACTATTTGATAATTATATATGTAGGCTATTCTAATAATAGCTCAACCTTAGAACGAGTACAAGTTCCTCAACAAAATCAGAAACAGGGGCAGTCATCCGGTTTGACTCACAAGGATCAATACTGAGTGAGCGCAAGAATTCAAATTGCCAGCTTGGCAATAATGCACCAACTGAACTCTAGCTGGAACACAGCCTCAGATGCGATATTATCACAATAATGTGACTTATAAAGTGGTTAACTTAACGAAATCTCATCCTATGAGCCAATGACAGGTAAAAAGATCCTTGTTGGTATGTGGATTTCTGAATGTTAAATTAGTTGATGTGGACTTGTCAATTTAATCTATTGTAAATAAATTTTTAAATTATCACTTTCATCAATTGAATTATCTCCTTTATTTGTAAATATGTTGATATTGTTCTTCCTAGTGGGCCTGTGTATTCAAGAATATTTTAGAGTGTTTTTGTTGTTGTTTTCTTTTTATCTCAAAGAGTAGTCAAGCTATATAAAGTAGGGCAAGTCAAGAGTTAGTCTTTAGGGGCCATCCATAAAGAACGTCATGCGCCAAGGGTGGGGGGGGGGCTGTAACAAAGTGTGTCAGTTTGTGACAGGGGATTCGGGGAATGTCCTGCCATGTGTGATGTCACGGTGTTTTATATGAAATTTTAATTATTTTGTTAATTAAAACATATTTTTGTTCGAAAGTGTGACGGGGGTAGGGAGGGGTTAATAATGGTCACAAATAGCGTGACGTACTTTATGGACGGCCTCTAAGAGAGATTCACTCTTAGAAAATAATCACAATTTTTTCTATTGTAGATATAATGAAATGATATTAGTAATGACATTGTGTTTTCCCTATGCATAGCACCACGGTGATTTTCTCATAAACTTTTTTTGTTGTTTTTTTAAATGAGATAATGGGACTGACGCCTAACTGTAATGGTGGAATATTTCTAAGACTCCATCAGACTACATGTTAACTTTGACGGTAGGTTGGGAGACACGACAGCAAGTGGAACTTACAGATTGAATTAAAAGTGTTTTCAGCTGTTGTGCCAAGTTCTCCCCTTGGCCGCACAGCGCGACAGACTACAGTAAACATTGTTACAAACCACTCGCGGCAGTCTCGGGGTGAAGTTGTTCCAATCAATACGATGGTAGAGGGCGCGGTGGTGGCGCCACCGCGGTGCAGGACCTTCGAAGACCGAGACAAGATGAGAAATTGGTGGAGACTCTTGGGCAAGACGAGGGCAGGTTTTGTTGACAGACGGCTTTCAGACACCAGTCAGTCAAACCTGTAGTTGCAAGACGTTTAATAAATAATCTGGACTAACTCTAGAGATGACTTTTTTTTTTAAAATGTATTTTAAGGGGCTGGGGTTTTAAAACTAATTTGTAACAGTATTTTGATTACGAACAGGACGAAGTCCGCAGAACTATCAAATAATTTCCCTTGTTAATCCAGACATCTGTCAATATGACAATGTGTTAGACGTAACAAAAACCTAACATGGGAGATCCATCTGTTTTAAACATCAATTAAATATTCAGAGCTCTCGGATGGCAACTAAAGCATACGAAATTAAAGGAAAGCTAAAGTTGTAAAAGTAGGGAGGGGGACTTTCCATTTAATTTCTAAAGGTTAACTTAAATGCACAAAAATTACAATAATAAAATATAGCTGGAATGTCTTTTCATTCGTGTGTCTACAGTTAACAGTTTAAGCAACGGCAATAACAGTATCATGCCATAACTTACAAGACCAGAGATAACGTCAAGGTACCCGCAACATTAACCACAACGAGGTCAAATCTCAAAGGGTGCCAAGTTTTTTTTTTTTTTTAATTTTTTTTTTTTTTTTTTTTTTTTTTTAAAAATAGTAGAGGGAATTCTTTCAATATTTGGACGTAGTGCTTTCTGGATAGATGTCACATGCGGTGATATATTTTTGTGTCTTCTTAAAAAATCTATCCATTAAACATTTCATCTGTCAATCCATCTATCCAACTAATTACCCACCAACTCATCCATCCACTCACCACCCATCCATGCAACCAACCACCCTTCCACTCATCCATCTATCCACCACACGCCCACAAACAAATCCACCCGTTCACTTAGCCATCAAACATCCACACATTAATTCATTCATCCACCACCCGCTCACCCATGCACCAATCAATCCATCCATCCAGGGAAGACTGTTACCACTATAACAAACGAGAAGACAAACAAAGTTTGAATCCATCTCATCTAGTGTTCAGTACATTTTAAAATTTAGAGAGTGCGTGCAACATGCACCAGTGCGCACCCAAGCGCGCACACACACACACACACACACACACACACAAACAGTGTAGATTGTATTTTGAAACAAAAATAGATCAAAAATCCTATTTAACCGCTCCCAATCTTTTCACGGCCTTCCACTCACATACCGGAAATCTAGTTTTTGAGGGGCTGGAGGTGTGGGGGTGGGTAGAGTTTAACTCCCAGGTTTGAAGTATGAGCTTACAGTTCACTCATCGACCTCTCAGATCCCCAGCTGTTGAAAGACCGGACATCTACAGGTCACTGGAAGGTAACGAAAACTTTGGTGGAGATCTTTCTATCAACCTCTGATTGACGCTGAGGGCTCGCCCTGTTCAAGATTCGCTTTAGATTAAGCCGTTCGGCCCCCTTCAATGGAGCCGCACGTCATTTTGATAGGCCGATGTTTAAAGCCAGTGCTTAGCCCGCCCTACATCACGTGGGTATTGTGTGGACCCATCTACGGACCGTCGTTTTTTAAAGCTGCTTTTCTCAACAAGTTCGGTGACTTTTTTTTTTTGTTAAAACTTTGGGATCTTCTCAGCGAAAAGGTTTATCGTTGATTTATGCCGTGGTGATGGCCGGCCTTCAGAGATTGTGATCGAAAAGACATTGATGATGGTGACGTGGATGAGGTGATGGGAAGATGGGGTTTGTTATTTTGTTAGAAGATTGAAATAGTGATGTCGATACGGAGATTGTCATGGGGATAGGGACATTTAGATAATAACGGTCATGCATGGGGGATGGGGAGATAGATATATAAATGGATTTTGAAATAGTGATTGGGATGGAGAGATGAAGGGAGGGATATGACAACAGACATAAAAATTCGAAGATGAAAATAGCGATTGTGACAAGTTTCAGTACAAAATATTAAGTAATGGAGTTGACTCAAAACATAATGCTCCATGAAATGCTTCTTATTTAGATTTCATAAAGATCAACATGAAACTCGAATAAATATTTTTTTTTTTAAAGTCATAAAAACTCGAATTTAAACGAAATTTCCAACAAAGAATTTCCGACCTTTTTTTACTCAAGGCAAATAATTCTAGAATACATTAAAATCCATTTCCAATCAATAATTCTGAAACGAAACAAAACAATTGCTATCTACTAATTGCTGCTAAAATTACGGGAGTCGAGCGAAAATAATTTTTTAAAATAAAAATTCCTTCTCCAACATTGTTCTAAATATTATTTGCTATAGTTTGGCGTTTTGGTTAACCTGATAAATATTATGGTTGGCGAGAAATTAACAAATTATTAGTGTTTTTTTTTATATTGCAGGGAATCTAGTAAACCTTTCGGGCATTTTTTGGCCCGTGCACATCGTTGGGACCTCCTTTACATATTTGCAAAAGACTAGAACATTCTATCTGGTATGGTCCTGGAGAGTTGCATGATCACGCTCGAATAGACAAAACGGACATTTCAAAAATATAAACGCAATTAAAAATTCATAATAGAAATAAACATTATTGTCACCTATTATACCCACACTCGGGGGGAATAGTTACAGAATGTTGAATCTTTAAGAAAATACGACAGACTTGTCTTTCAGAAGGATACGTCTTCTTACAAGATTCGACAAAGAAGTGGTCGGAGTGATACATCTCGTAACAGAAAATAACAAAAGTGTCTTAATTAGGGATATAAAAATCTTGTTCCAATAAATTTAAAGCATGTCGTGTTCAGAATGAAAGATCTTATCAAAACAAATGACAAACTTGTGACCATAAGGATGAGTCAGATAGCAGACAATTGTTTCATATTGGATTTATAATTGGGAGCCCAGTTATAGGGGAAAAATAATTAAACTTACATAAGGACACGACTTTACAGAATAGGATAGAAGCAGAGACGCAACTCAGGCCAGAATGATTGTGAACAGGTATACGGGTAAAATTTATACTCATTGTTTATTTTTGTAGTTATGTTTATAATACGGTATTTATTGAGGCTAGTTTACATAAGACTTTTTATAATGGACTATTTTATCAAAACTATTTCATCCGCTACCAAACTAATTGACGTCAAACTTTTTAACATTACTGCGAATAAAATCAAAATTGCGTCATGAAAAAAAAAAACATGACACAGTTTTGATTGTTTAATTTTTTATATTTGAAACTCAGAATGCAGACACCGTTTAAGATAATGAGATCTCTGAATCATAATGTGTTAAGAATTTCTTTAAGATTTGAGATTGAGACCTTGATAGAACTAAAAGCTGCGCTCAGCCTCAGTTAGCAGATTTACTCACTATCTTTAGGGCATTGAAATAAAAAAGAAGCTTGACTAAGGTGTAAAAGCAGTTTTAAGGCCTGATTCAGTGATATCTGCATACGGCTGGGGTTTATGGTACAATAGATACAACCTCCCATCAGGTTGTGAAAGAAATAGCGGCCACCTCCCCTAGTTTTATGAAACTAATAGTTGCCCCATCCCATAGTTCTCTGAAACAAATAGTTGCCCCATCCGATAGTTTTATGAAACAAGTAGTTGCCCCGTCCCATAGTTCTATGAAACAAATAGTTGCCCTATCCCATAGTTCTATGAAACAAATAGTTGCCCTATCCCAGAGTTCTTATCTTATCTTATATGTTACAGACGCTCCTTCTGTACAGAAGATTATTGCGTCCTACGTATTTCTATGGTTTGTGTTTAGTCCTGTATTCTTACTAGAGTTTTAAATGATGATAAAGTGTTGGCTTTCCTGGTTTCTTCGGACAACCCATTCCACGCCCGAATACCGGACGGAAAGAAAGAAAACTTGTATGTGTTTGTTCTTGCATATGGAATAAGAAAGGTGTTTTTATCTTTATTTCTATCTGAGGGTTGTATTAAGTTATCTTTGTGTTGTATTTCTAAATTAGAATTAATAGCCTTATGTATAATTACTAATTTACTCTTGGTTCTTCTATCCTCTAGTGTTTCAAGGTTTAATGATTTAACTAATGGTGTTACTCTTGTCAGATTTGAATATTCTCCAGTAATGAATCTGGCAACTCTTTTTTGGACTTGTTCTAACTTATCAATATTTTCTTTGGTGGATGAGTCCCATACAGAAGATGCATATTCTAGTATAGGTCTCACCAGGGTGAGGTAGCATTTTAGTTTTATATCTTTGTTACATTTGTAAAAGTTTCTTTTTATAAAGCCTAAGGTTTTGTTTGATTTTTTAATAACTTCATTGACATGGTTATTCCAAGATAGTTTCTCATTTATTATGACTAAGTATTTTGCATCTTTAGTTTGGGTTAGTTCTTTTCCATGGATGAAGTATTTTGAATTTATTTGTTTCTTTTTCTTTGTTACTCTTAGCAGTTGACATTTTTCTGGGTGGAAGGACATACTCCAGTTAGTTTCCCATTTTATTAATTCATCTAAGACTTTTTGTAAAATTTTGCTATCTTGTTCTGACTTGATTGTTCTATAGATTATACAATCATCAGTAAATAACCTAACTATAGTTCCTGTTGAGATATTGTCGGGTAAGTCATTTATATAAATTAAAGTTCTATGAAACAAATAGTTGCCCCATCCCATAGTTTCATGAAACAAATAGTTGCCCCATCCGATAGTTCCATGAAACAAATAGTAGCCACTTCCTATAGTTCAATCACACAAATAGCTGCGACCTCCCATATTTATATTCACATGAAAAAAGTTATACATATATATATATATATATTATAAATATATCTCCCTTGCACAATCATCAGGCCTATCACTATATTAAAACTTTTTTGAACTCAATTTTTGTCTCTAACTTCTAACCAGTAACACCAAATCTTATCGTCTGCTATTTAAAAGGTAATCGGGTTCTTTTGCAGGAGATCACATCCACACCACAGCCCCCGCCCTTTCCTGTCCGTATTGCTTCTGTCATTCCCTGTCGTGCGAATGACCTGGGTAAGGAACATGTTCCCTCCCAGGGAATGAAGAGAAATCCAATTCTGTACTCAAGACAGCCACAAATTGAAAACGAATCCCGAAGGAGTAAGATTGGTGTGTGTGTGGGGGGAGGGGTGGGGGGAAGAGAGGGTCACAAATACATTTTGGGAGTCATGATGACAAGGTGTCAAGGTCGTCTACCTGTGAGTGGATGAGTAAGTGTGGGATATCACATGCGTGGCCGTGGAATACCATAAAATGAGTGGCCATGGGATACCATCAGAAGAGTGGCCATGGGATACCATCAAATGAGTGGCCATAGGATACCATCAAATTAGTAGCTGTAGGATACCATCAAGTGAGTGGCCATGGGATACCATCAGATGAGTGGCCGTGGGATACGATCAAATGAGTAGCCGTAGGATACCATCAAATGAGTGGCCATATTGTAACATCGGACTATTGACCGTTGGATATCTTTAGTAGCCATTTCAACTCATGAAGAAAGTTAAGGTCCCATACAGACATTTAAATTACACCTTATGAAGTCACTCAATTTTTCCTTACCCCAATTTTGCAAACGAGTCTCCTCAAAACAAGTCTTTTCTTTTCTCGTTTCTTATAGATCCAATCATTGAGGAACATTGTGTGGAGTTAAATATGAGAGAAACAACATTGTGTTGTTTTTATTTTAAACTTCTCTATATAATCTTTGCAGAAGGGATTGAGAGTACACGTGTAAAACATTTCAAAGACAAAATGGAGAAGAAAAAAAGTTTTCCAATTAAAATTAAAGACGAATATCTGATCCTAAATATTTCAACAAGTGCGTTAATGTATTTTAAAAACACGAACAGGAAGAAAATAGAAAATAAATTTGTTAATCCAGTTCATAAGAAATATAAGTAATGACATTGTATTTTCCCCATAAATGATATCGACATCAGGCTGTTTGTCTGTAAAACGCTGTGTTTGCTTATTAAATATCTTATAACTGTCTTGAAGTCCTCAATATATATATACATATATATATATATATATATATA